>JAYKAV010002607.1:416025-454321 GCA_035582835.1 Phoebastria nigripes | reverse complement strand
CTGAGGGCTCCAGAGCTGGACGCAGTACTGCGGGTGGGGTCTCACCAGAGCAGAGTAGAGGGGCAGAATCACCTCCTGCGACCTGCTGGCCATGCTTCTTTTGATGCACCCCAGGGTATGGTTGGCCTTCTGGGCTGCGAGCACACATTGCCAGCTCATGTCCAGCTTTTCATCCACCAGTACCCCCAAGTCCTTCTCGGCAGGGCTGCTCCCAATCCCTTCATCGCCCAGCCTGTATTGATACTGGGGGTTGCCCCAACCCAGGTGCAGGACCTTGCACTTGGCCTTGTTGAACCTCATGAGGTTCACACGGGCCCACTTCTCGAGCTTGTCCAGGTCCCTCTGGATGGCAAATAGTTGGGGTTTTTTTAGATACTATGTGTAGTGAATCTTGCTTCAAACTACATTTTTAATTTAATTGTTTGTTTACATTTTTCGTGTTTCTTTATACGTTTCTAAGGAGACTGTAGAATAGTGGTTGTTGTATAATGATGGTTAACAAAAAGACTGAATTTGCAAAACTAGATGACTTGATCCTACTGATTTTATCACTTGGTGTTATGAAAAAAGGTGCTATAGCACCAGCACTTTATAACTGCTAATGCATCTTTCTTTAGGAGTCCTTTTAGGTTGGTTAAGAGAAAGCATGTTTAATAACTTTGAAGTTTATTTTCACAGCTAGCACCTCCTAGTTAGAATTTTTATAACAAGAATTTGAACACTGTTCTAGAGATCAGCTGCAGTTTGTACCTATTTTATCATACCTACTGTATGAACTCAGATCTGAGGCTTTTATCCTTGTTTCTTTACATAAAGTCTTACCCTAAACACATTAGGAGATGCTGCGTTCCTTTTGTAGCTTTGAGTTCAGTTTGTCAGGGGCCTTGAGGCAAAAAAGTGTTCTCCAGTTCCATGAGAGCTGGGAAACTTGAAAGATATAATCCACAAAGAACACGGACTGCTTAGTAATGTCTTCACAAAGGAAATGTGGTAAGGTAAGGTGTTAGCACAAAGCTGGCATTGCAAAGAGATTACATTTCCCAGCACTGAGGCCAATTGACCCTAACTGCTTGCTGGGTGATTGTACTTTTACAGTCCTTGTGCAGCTGCCCTGAAAGATTTTTTAGGATGCATTAAGAGACAAGAAGCAGAATTCAACCCATTACTATGTACAGAGGTACTTTGGCTGTTCTATACTCTGGGCTTGTATTTGGATGCTAGTCTGCAGCATTTGTATTTATTTGTATTTGTAATTAAAAGATTAACAAAACCCAATTTCTTTTCCTAGGTTCTGTATATACTGAGTAGCTTGTGTTTATTCCTCCAGTGTTTTTTTTCAGGAGGATTGTGTATTTGCTCTCAAAATTGGACTATTTTCTTAACTCACGCTGTGATATTAATTCTGGGAAGTACATGGAAATTCTGGATCCTGCTTTTAAAAGTAGAATTTATATTGTTGTTAAAGATCTTAACAAGTCACCAATTCTCCAAACTCCTTTATGATGACAAACTCACATTTTCTTGTAGGTTTGATCTGCCACCACTTATCCTTTTTTCAATGGATGGGTTTAGAGCAGAATACCTGCAAACCTGGAGTTCTTTGCTGCCAAATATTGAAAAATTCAGTAAGTTACCAAGAGTGCTTTGGCTATTTTCTTTAAAAGTCTACATGCAACCCCTCCTGTCCCTTTTGCTGCTGTCATGCATATGTGTTGCTCAGCAATAAGAAAATCACAAATCAGGTCTCCCTCATCAGTTGTATATTTTCATTGCTATATGTTCTACATTAATTCTTGTATTTGAGTGCACAGCAAACATGACTTTTTTTAACAAGGCCTCTAATACTGGTCAGCAGCTTTTTATTAAATAAATAGTTTGAAATATACATTCAAATATAGTTTAAGACTGAAAAAAAGTTCTAGAGGAGGATTTCCTGCATTCTCTGTACTCCATTGAAAAATTCTAGCTGATAAGGAGATCATCATTAAAGTACAATACGAAGAGAAAATGCATTGGGTTATTGGGAAATTTTCCTCAAAGATGCACTTTTTCAAGTCAGATATTTTAAGCTRTTAAAGAGAAGCTGCATATTTAAAAGTATATCAGTGAATATTACTATATTAGACTTAAATGCAATGTAATTTACATATTGGTATAATTTAATATATTGATATGATTGCAGTAAGGTTCAAGTAACTGTTTCCCAGTATTTCTGAATATTGGGAGAAAGAGTAAGTTGAAGATCTTGTGCAGAAGCTTGTGCTGTAAAGGGTTCTAAAAAGTAAGACCCATTAGTGCACACTTCACTAAAATTTCCTGAATATTTTAGAGCTCAGCTCTCAAGGTACTTTGTACCTGGACAAAACGTCTGCATATTTATTAATTTCTTCTCAGCAGTAATAGTCTAAATTGACAGTGTTCATATCTGTTCTGAATATATCATATTCTGTTTCTATTGTGCTCATTTGAAAACTTCACATGGATGTTACAAAGTACTATATTTTACTGAATGGTTAACAATCTTATTTGTGGATAATGAGGGTATCCAGAAACCTGAACTTGAAGCAGTGTGCAAACCTGACTTCTTGTGCAAACTTTTTATTCTTTTATTCTTTGATGTCATTCTGACATTGGAAGGAACTTGAACCAGTGAAGAAATCATGCATGCAGAAGTCAGTGTTCAGTTCCAGGCTTTTGAAACAGGTGAAAAGGAAATGCCAAATTGGCAAAAAGCATGAAAACCATGCTACGTGTATGTTTCCAAGAAATCCTTTCAAACAAGAACCGATCTAATTCAGCATTACTCATATTTGTAGTCAATTTTAGCAATTGCTTATGCGCATTCATGCTTATACTTCTCAGAAATCTGCAGTGGAAAGGAAAGGGAAATTCCGTTCTTTGCAAAAGAAAAAACGTGACACTGATTTGTAGCGTAAATATTTCCTCTCTATTAACTCCATTAACCTAGGATTTTTGGTAGAGCTAATCAAGCTAGTTATAGAATATGTACAATATGTACATATGTAGTTCCTTTACCATTCAAGAGAAATCCATGAAAAATTATGCTGAGTTTCTCCTGTATTTGTCAATTATTCAGCCCTTCTTTAGACACTCTTTAAGCCTTTTTTTCTGTACCGCACCAGAAGAGTTTTGTAGAATAATTTCAGGCTTTCATTGTTTAGTTAAGGTTGTTTAGTTAAAATCAGTTTCTGTTCTTTGACTGAAATGCTGTACATCAAAGAATAAAGTGTGTTTGAGTGTGAATCAAATAATCATCTGACTACAGCTTAATACAGAACTGTTTCTCCATGTGAGTTAGATTAAAAAATGGCATTAAGGCATCTTCCAGTCTTCACACCTTTGTCTTCTGTGTAAATAAGTTGGATACTACAGTGGATTTAGATATTACAGATGTTCAGGCATGGTAAGTGCCTTAGATTGCTGAAAAGTGGTGCAATGTTTGGAGATAAAGGTAGGACACCTGGGGTGGGATTCACTCCAGAGCAGGACACCTACATTTAGATATGTTCTTGGAGGTGTCTGCATGTGACATGTCTACATGCTCATTGTAGTCAGTGTGCTTATGGTTAGTACAGTCTGTACAGCACAGTGCAAGAGCAAGTCAGCTCAACCRACAGACAGAGGGTGCCACAGGACAAATTGTTGCTTTAACCTATGTTTCTAGTATACTTCAGAGTGCTGTGGCATATCCTAGGTGGCCTTCAGCAGCTGTGTCAGGAGGACACAGGTCTCTCGGTGATCTTGCATCAAAACTGCCAACTTCCATGCAGATGTCTTGGATATCTGAGGGTATCTCAAATGGCACCGGACTCCAGTGCTTAGGCAACTGAGTCCTTCCCATGCATCTGGTCACCAGACAGCTCTGCAGAATATCTTGCCTGGGCTGACCTGAGGCTTCAGTTTCATTGCGTAAACATGTATGTCTAGTGCCATTTTGAGTCTCAGAAGTATCTGAGACACTCATTTGAGTTGGCAGACAGGATGTAGGAGCAGCATCTGAAGGCCAGGCAGGATCATTAAAGATGTCTCAAATGGCCCTAGGCATCTAGGTTTTAGGCAACTGAATTGAGTGTCTAGGATCTATTGATTGCAATGGGACGGTAGGCCTAGCTCACCAGGAGACAGCAGAATGTATGCGTCTTAATTTGGAGTCACATTTCCCCTCTAATACCACAGCAACTGACTGTGGTGATTTTTTTTGTTTGTTTTTAAGACTGTTAGTTTTCAATTTAAAAAAAATTATAAGCAAATTTATATTAATTCCATGGTCTGTTGCAGAAACATGTGGCACACATTCAAAATACATGAGAGCTGTTTACCCCACAAAAACCTTTCCAAACCACTATACTATTGTCACAGTAAGTGAGAATTTGCTATTTTTCCTTTTCATTATCTGGACGACATAGAAAGGATTTTGTGGTGCCAATCTTTTTGTGGGACATGGGAACTCAAGCTGTAGGAGTAAGAGAGAGAAAGAGAGATGCTGAGATAGTACATGCAGGCATGATCTATGTGGCTATATATGTATGCTATCTGATTCTGGCCTGTGAACCAGCTATTTCTGATCTTTGTCAGTCTAATTGGATATGGGTGAGTATGGGTGAGGTCACAGCCATTTGATGAGAGTGTGTGTTAGGATGGGTTTGGCAGCTGATATACAGCCACATGACATATATGCTACTTAATCTATAGCACATCAGGTTTTAATTGGGCTGGGGAGAAAATAGGGAAACACAAGGGAACTTGACAGGCACGCTGAATTCATTGGCAGGAATCTGATGATCTGTGCGAGTTAGGAAAGCATGTTCTGTTTCTGTGATAGAACAGCCGTAAAAATAATTGCAACACTGCAACAGTGTGCATTGCAACATAGTTTAGGCTCCATTTGATTTCAAGATTCAGCGGGTTTTTTTGTTTGTTTTCATTTTGCAGGGATTGTATCCAGAATCTCATGGTATTATTGATAACAGCATGTATGATGTAGACTTGAACGAGCATTTCTCACTTTCGGGGACGGAAAAATTCAAACCTTCATGGTGGAAGGGGCAGCCAGTAGGTTTATTTCTCTCATGGTATTCCTTTATGTCTAGAGTGGCTCATGTGCCATGTTATAAAACAAAACAAAAAGAGAATAAAATGCAAAGCTGTGTGATATATTTGCAGTACGTGCTAAATATCCTGTAGGCTTCGTATTATAGGCTGCCTACAAAACAGTCTGCTTTTTATGAAAGTAAAAGAACTCTTAAAATGTTAATTCTGAGACTTAAAAATTTCACTTAATGTGACAGTTAGTAAAAAAGACCTAAATATTTTGGCTAGTATTGGAATGGATCTCTTGCCACCAGAAGCCACAGTAAATTTTTGATATGGTTTTATTGTGGGGTATTTTTTGTTTGTCTTTTGATAACTAGCTACAAAATGAAATCAGAAAATCTACTTCCAAATTATATCTATTTACAAATACACTTACAAAGTCCAGGCATATGAAAACAAGGAAGAGAATAGCAGAGAGCTTAATTTCTAGCAAAATGAACACTTTTATAAAACGTATGGCACATTTCATAAAAGAACCCCACCCTGATTGTACCTATGGTTATGATTAATATTATTCATTTACTAGAAATATCAAGCCGTAGTAAGGGTACAAAAATATAAAAAATACACATGTAGTATATAGTATATCTACTTAATATACATTTATATATTTATTTACGTGTGTGTGTGTATATWTATATGTCTGTGTAGTCATGTTTATAGTATACTCATGTACCCAGGTTTTGGTGCTATTGTTTCATGAAGGATTCCGTCAGGTTTGTAACAGAACCACAGCTGCAGTCTTTAAGATGGATAGAAATATTCCCTCTTATAATAAAGTCATATAACTAGAATCCATATCTTAGAATAGAATAGAATATAATAGACTATTTCAGTTGGAAGGGACCTACAACGATCATCTAGTCCAACTGCCTGACCAATTCAGGGCTGACCAAAAGTTAAAGCATATTATTAAGGGCATTGTCCAAATGCCTTTTAAACACTGACAGGCTTTGGGCATCGACCGCCTCTCCAGGAAGCCTGTTCCAGTGTTTGACCACCCGCTCAGTAAAGAAATGTTTCCTCATGTCAAGTCTGAACATCCCTGACGCAGCTTTGAACCATTCTTCCATCTTCATGGTCCATTCCACTGGCATTTGCCGCAGGAAGAAAGATCACTGCCTGTTGCCAATTATGGAAATACCTATATGATTTTTTTCTATGCTGAGAATACTTAAGAGATGGCAACATCCTGGCTTCCATGCTACTAATTTTTCTTCAGAATGTGTATGTAGAAAACAAACTTCAAATCAGATACGGTCATTAGGCAAGTGCGTGATGTGTGAAAGAAGAAAGAGAAATGCATGCTTGCAGCCCATATGAGTGATCTGATTATGTATTTTTACTTTGGTGATCTGAGGTCCTCCAGTGGTGTTAATGCCATAAAATCATTTGTTTGTATCTTTACTGATAGGTCTGGCTGACAGCGATGTACCAAAATTTGAAAGCAGGCACCTTCTTTTGGCCAGGCTCTGATGTTCCGATTAATGGAACATACCCCACCTTGTACAATGTATTCAACAGGTAAGTTTTTATAGGGCTTGTAGTAAATTCCTGAAAATTACTCCAAAAATCCAAATTGCCATATGACAGTTGATGGAAATGAAATACAAGATTTTAAAAGTACAAGATTTTTAAACAACAGTCTGAGAGATAAGTGCCATGTCACATCGTCCTGGTTTTGCCATGGAACTGCCACTGATAGTTGAAATTTTCAAAACCATTTAGGGGATTCACAATGAGAAAGTCAAAGGGTACTGTATATTCTGCTCTCCTAGGCAGTTTTGAAAGTTTCAGCCAACTGCAAACCACTGATCTCCCACTAGGAAAGCATCCTATAACTGATTAGTAGCCACTGCTAAGCTATACCAATGATAACCATATTTCCACACATAAAATCTACACATACTATGCAGCCCTTTAAAAATACTTGTACTTGAGAATAAGCTTTCAGACAACCTATACCCTAAGATAATGAACACAAACTTGGACTCCATGGCATGAGGCTATAGAAGGCAGAAAATAATTGAAGAGAGGATGCTGGTTAGGGAAGCTACTGAAGGAAGATGGGCTCTAGATCAATTCCCTCTGGTCTTGCTTGCGTGTGTGATAATGTGCACACTGCTGCTGAATCATAGTTCTGTATGTTTTTTCTAGTTAATTCACAGGTTATACATGTGAAAATATAGCAATTACCTTCATAGTATTTTTTTTCTTATGGAAGGTATTGATATTAGTAAATTATTTTTAAATTTTCATGATGATTTCAGTAAATCTCCCATGATTCTTCACATTTAAAAAGATAATCTAAAGCAAGTATATAATTGTAAGTCTCTATAGATAACAAAGGTTTTGCAATGATGTGTAGGATTGGTACTCAGAAAACACCCAAGTACTGTAGGTAACTAACATAAAACTTGTGCATGACTTTGGGGGAAAGCAAAGCTATGAATGGGTGAATTCCTTCATAGGAAACAAAGCATGACCTCACAAAGATTTTGCTGGGGACTTTACTTGCTTTTAAAATATGAAAGTTCAAGGTTTATACATGCTGGAAAGAATAAAAATTATTCTTGACTTGTGCTTCAGGTTTATGTCCTAAACTTGAAATATCTTTTTTGCATGTATTTTATTATATGAGTACTCCCGTCAACATCACATGTTTGTGTTTGCAAAATCAGGATCTGTCTAATTTACCATTAAAAGTGAGTTACATTCAATCAAAAAAGAGAATAATAAAACTGATTGCTGGTACCTTGTTAAGATGCATCATTCTTGAAATCCAAATCTGTGACTTTACTATATGACTAGAAGGTGGACACTTTCTTTGTATCTTAGAATTAGAAGGTCTTATCAGAAAAGCCTTGTTAACATCATATCTTTTTTTTTTTTTTCAGTTCAGTTACATATGAAGAGAGAATTTCAGGAATATTGAAATGGCTTGATTATACCAAATCTGAGAGGTAATGGTAATATCTAGCTGGTTTGTGAAACTACAGCTTAGAAAAGTTTTAATGTTTAGCAATTGAAATTTCTATTGGTGTTTGTGAAACATGGAATCTTCCTCACCATCTCAAATGATAATTTGCTGAACTTAAGCCTGTTCTGTAAGTATAGCTAATCATTTTCAAGATAAGATTGTAAATACAAAAGATGAAAAAGTGCACATATATCTGAATGGGATGTACTGTTGTGTGTAAGTTTGCTTTTATAGTTGTGTCTTTTTTCTTGGTGCATGGCCTAGAGGAAACATGGAACATTCAGTTTCTAGTCTAAGTGCATGGATGAAAGATTTTATATGAAAGATATTGCACAAGAAAGGTTAAATATCTGAAAGTAATTGCAGGCAGTAATTCAGAATGAAAAGCAGATGTCAGTACTGATTGTGGTGCTCAACTTTGTGGCATGTAAACAAGTGAAATCTTTTATATGATAATTTGTTAACAAATTCCTAATATATCTGCAGTTAGGAGATGCTCTCTAGAGCCTCACTGCTTAATCAGGAAGAGGTCCTTTAGGTGGTAGTTCCACTTACATCTCAAAAAGGAACAGCTTGCTCTGCTGTCTGAGATCTTGAAGTTTTTCAGAGTGATTTCTGGATACCAATTAAAGACACTGGATACTCTTTCTGAAGTTGTAACTTCAAATAGTCCATGTTGATTAATTACAAAACTCAGAGGAAGTTGAATGATTATATTTACTGTATGGACTTTTATTAAGCTTTAAAGCAGTTATTTATAATTCCATTTTAAGTTTCATTTAATTTTTTTTTTAAATGAAAGTGTTCTTTTGAAATGCTGTSTCCAAATTCTCATAATATTCCATTCTTATTTATTTCTAACTCGAGGCCTGATTTCTACACTTTATATATTGAAGAACCAGATTCTTCTGGACATTCATTTGGACCAGTTAGTGGTGGTGTAAGTAGATTTTGTGTTTTTCTTAGACTAAATCGCACTGAAAATGGTGCTGTACTATGAACTTAACCAACTTATAAACTTGGAAAGGATAGTAGATCAAAAATCACCATGACTGTTTTATGAGTTTTTGTTAAGAACTCTTGATTGTGGTTGAGCCCATTGTTATAATTCCAACAGTGTGTGTGAATCAAAAGAGCTGTAAACCAAAGACTGGCAGAAAATCATTTCAGATCATACTATTAGAAATAAAATTAATGGTTGTATTTAGACTGAACTTTAATTTTATTGCCAAGTGATATTTGGAAGCATGTGGCCTGGCAAATCCTCAGAACTGTCTTTTATTTGTTCCTAACACTGTACCTCAATGTTTGTTAATTTGTAACCCAAAAATACTACATTTTTACTTGCACGCAGGCAAAAAGTTCATTCTTCAAGGAGTTTAGGACTTACCATATCAGCTCCTTCCTGGAATGGTCTTGTTAAACATATTTGAAAATGATTGTCAGCAAAAGGCCTTGTTGTAGTGGACAAGGACAGAAAAACTCATCTTTGTAGGATAGTTTTAGGCTCCCTAATTGGAAAGGGAACTCCACTTCTTTTTGTAGATAAAGGGCTTAAAAACCCATTACTGTATGTGTAATTCTATATGTCTATGTTGTCCGTGCACGCAAGACATTCAAGAGAGTGCAGCAGRGGTAGGGGAACAAGAAGGGTGCAAGTGCTCAGACGTGGAGTCCTCAGACTCAGGCAGGTATTGTCCTTACTGTAGGACTTACAGGAAGACTGTAAGTCAGCTGCGCCAACTAGGAAAGAGGCATCCTCTGTGAATGGCTGCAGGGTGGGTTGTGCTGGATTTCTCCCATATTACTTCAGTGGTGGTCAGTGATCTTCTGTAGGAAGTTTAAAGGAACTGTATATATGAGAGAAGGGCACCATGCCTTCTTGGATGCTACGCTGGTCTTATAGATAATATGTGTGTGTAAATATTTTTGAAACACTGCTTATTGTTAATAGAATGACATGTTCATACTGCAACAAAAATTGTATTTAATGTTATAAATCTGATATTTTGTACAAATCTGGGAGTGAGGAACAAAGTTGATCTGAATGTGTTAATTTTTTTCTTTCAATGAACTTATTTTAAAGCTCAATTTTTCTAAGGCAATAGAAAAAAATTAATTGTGAGGTTTTTTAAGTCGCATATTCTGTGGTAGAGTAGTGGAATTCTGCACATCTATACTCTAGTGGTGATGGAAAAAGAAAAGAAGAAGCAATATTAAGAACCTGAAAATTGACAGAAAAGCTCACTTTTTTCAGACTTTGATGATTACATTTAAGTGAGAACTTGAAATCAGAAAGAAAAATTCTAGTGAAGCTGGTTTATCTCACAGGTAATCAAAGCCTTACAGCTAGCAGATCAAGCACTGGGGATGCTAATGGATGGACTTAAACAAAGAAACCTGCACAAATGCGTAAACCTCATTGTTTTAGCTGATCATGGTAACGTATATAGATCTTTTTTCTATCTGAATTTACTGAGTCATTGTTTTCTTCCTCTGTGTAATATGTGTGCTTACTAGTTTTAATCTATTTTATAATTCACTTTATCTT
Organism: Phoebastria nigripes; assembly: GCA_035582835.1. Lineage (NCBI taxonomy): Eukaryota > Metazoa > Chordata > Aves > Procellariiformes > Diomedeidae > Phoebastria > Phoebastria nigripes. The sequence continues at coordinate 443,675 of JAYKAV010002607.1, read as the reverse complement.
CCTTGCCATATATTGTATATAAAAAATAACTGTTTCTATATTGTCCTTTAGGGATGGAGATGACCTACTGCAGAAAGTTAGAATTTATGACTAATTACTTCAAACAGATTGATTTCTACATATATGCTGGGCCTGCAGCTCGCATTCGAGCAAGTAATGTTCCAAAGGACTATTTTACCTGTAAGTGTGGACCAATCCTGGGGTTGCACAATCAATATAATGGGAAATAAATAGATAAAGAAATAAATAGGGAAAATGGATAATCGGTAGTAATTGGCAGAGTGAACAGCTTTCTGTTTCACTTAGCCTGGCTTAAACATCCATGGAAGTTGTTCTTTTTTATTTTGCAAGAATGACCCCTTTAGATGAAATTGAAGGTTAGAAAAGCTTGTTGCAGGCTCTGATTTGCATTTTCTTGGCATGTGGAAAGATGAAGTAAAGATAGTTTTATTGTTTTGAACTGGAACTTCAGGTCTTTCGTAAGTGCATTGCTCTTCACAAATTTCTTGTGCAACATTGGCAGAGTCAGTCTTTTTGAAGCAAAGACTATTTCTAACTGTGTGTACAAAGTTATGGAATCTGAATCTTAGCACAGTGGGATCTAAGCCTTGGTTGAGCCCTTTAGCTAGTATCRCAAAAGAACACAAAATTGAAACCATGTGAGCTGACTGACTCGGCATAGATACCATGCTACCAGACTGAAAAAAAAGACATCCCAAAGCTTTCTGTATCAGGGAAAAGAATGAAGAGAGGTAAAACCATGGAAGTGCTCTATTTAGTGATTTTATAGAATTCATAAGGTATTCTAAAAGGCATAATTCTTGCAGATCTCAAATAAGAGCTGGGATCCCAGTACTTTTTATTTATCTTTTCTAATTGTATTTCTATTTGTAGGCACAATATTTATACAACATAAAGCAGACTTTCCTTGGTTTAAGTAGAAGACAATCTAAGTCAGACAGGAGCAGATTAATAAGCAGAGGAGAGAATAATGATGTTTTGTATGTGTCTTAATCTCAATATAATTATTGACTCATTTCCTTTAATGGTCTTACTTTTTCTGAAGGAATTTTCCTTCTGTAAAGTGCTCAGATTTGTTTTTTAGAAAGCTAATGTCAAAAGGTTAAAGTCACTCTTTGAAAATGTGGAAAGTGAAAGTACTAAGACAGACTGCTGCTGGAAGTGGAATGCAAGACAAGTGCTCCAGGTCCAGTTCAATGTGAAAAAGGTATACCTCAAACAGAGGTTAGGTGGGAGAAGAAAATTTGGTTCTGATGATGTGTCAGCTTTAGGTGCAGGCAGTCATCACCATGGCAGTTTTCTACAGTCTGTCTTGATGTACCCAAAGTGCTAGGTACTTCCACAGGCTACCACGCTTACAGGCAGTTACCCTTGGAAACGAAACATTCCTACCTGTGGAAGGTTATGGTTACCATAATCTTCACAGACTAATAAAGATATTCAATTTTATAGACAAAAAGCATGTTGAAATTTTTCTCATGAGGCTTTGGACCTTCAGCTGGTTGAATGTATGTTAATTCATCTTTTCTTTTTAACAGTTGACTCAGAAGGAATTGTTAAAAACCTCACAGTGAGTAAATATTTTCATAATTTTTCCTCAGAGTTCCTCTTAATAGGATTCTGATCAAAAAAGCACAGTTTGTGAAAAAATGAGACTACAGTGCCAGTTTAAATAGTGTACTGACTCCCGTGTACCATAGGAGGCAGTTCTGGAAGTTGTTCAAAGATGGTGCACAAAGGTTTGCCACGGGGGATCTCTGTTCAGAGCAAAATAGTCTTCTGTACTTCACTTTGAAAGAGAAGAAGTGGCTGACTTCACGTGGAGAAAGTAGGGTATATCTTCACTGTAGAACAGAATACAACACAGAGATGCTTTAGATAATAGACATCTGTTAGCTCTGGACCACAAATGCTGCACCCAGGCTAGGTTAAAGCAACTTTTCCACACAACAGATAATGACATTGTAGAGCACATTGCCACAGGGTGTTGTAGAGGCTGGAAATATAAATAGGAAGGGGGGATKTTAGACAAATTAATGGAGGACAGGCCTGTAAGGGTTATTAAACATGATCCACAAGCAACCTCTGACTTAAGGAATCCCTGAAGCCTAGAGGAAACTGAGCAGGTACAAGAAAGAAGGTTCATTCGATACTTGACTTATTCTTACATACTTTCTCTAAGTATCTGATTCTGGAAATTCTGGAGRTCTGATTGGAAACAGAGTACTAGGCAAGATGGACCTTTGGCATGAGGCAGTATGGCTCTTTTAGGATCTTTTATGACGTATCACTTAAGTACTTGCAGTGCTTTTAGGTATGCTGCACTACCACTGGGCCCCATACTGATAGTTCTGCTTGGGTCTCTGCCATACTGTGTGGTCATAGCACTTCAGGGCAGGTCCAAGCTTGTCTGTGTCTCCCACGTAGACCATTGCTCCTTGTGGGTACACTCTGTGACAGCTGAGCTCTGAACAGTGCAAACAAAGGAGTGCAGAACAGAGTGCAAACTAAAGGAAGACCGAGCCTATTTCTTTTACTGAAAGGTGATAAGATGTGACAGTGCATGTTTTTCCTTATACTTTTTTAGATAGATAATTTGCTGTCTTTTTTTTTTTTAGTGTTCAAGATATACATTAATACATGTGGGATGAATGTGGTGGACAAACTAAAATGCTTGTAGGAAAGTTGTCTTTTTGTATTTCTTTGCATTTATAATTTACAGTGAGTTAAACATTTAAACTGCTTGCTGTCTATGTATTGTCATAACTTCTTTCCTTCATTGCCGGTTTGTTTTCTATTCTGTGACTAGTTCTAGTCCAAGCAGTAGACAGATGTTCTGATACTTTTAGAATAAATGCTCTCAGCTTGGAAAAATTCTGGGCTGTCTCAGCTGGGTATATTTCTGATAAATCACCCTAGAGGACTTCCTGTAACCTGTTGAACAACTCAGTTGTGCAATATTACACGTAGCTTTTGCCTGCCACTGAAGTCCAAAGGGCAGTGAAGGTTCCTGTTTAATTTTTTCTTGATTCTGAATACCTAAGAACACGTCCTTTATTCCCCAGCATCCAAAGCAAACGCGGGAGTAGGATATCACTGGTTGGGAACAGCAGAAGGAGCTTTTTCAGTGTTACATCCCCTACCCCATTGTATGATGTGGAACATGTCATATCAAAGAGCATTAGAGTGAAGGGAATAGCACAATTTGCATGTTCTCAAACGCAGTTTGAAACTGCAACTGCTGATAGTTAGAGAGATGTAACAACTCTGCCTTACAGGAATAGCCTGGTATCAGGACACTTCCTCCTCCCTTTTCTATTCATAAATAGTTAAGAGTTTGTGTATTTTGTCCCTTTCAAGTTCTTAGAATGAGGGTTTTGGGCAGAGAGGGGAGTTGTGTGTTGTATATTAATTGCTAATCAATAGACATAAAGTCATATTATATATTGATTTCCTCTATTTTTCCCTTTAATTAGACTATCCTTTGTAGAATGACCTCCTCTCCTGGGCTAGCAAACCCATTGAATCCTTATTTTTCATGTTCCTGGATTCCACTATACTTCTTTGATGACTATCCAGGCACACTTACTCTCATTTCACATGTTGATGTCATTCTGCGCAGAGCATACAATTCTAGTACTCAGAGGTGAAGATGTCAGATCAGACTCCAAGCATGCTATAGTTTGTACTGCCTGTGTGGTAAAACAGGTCCACTTCTCTGGCTTACCCAGCTTCCTAGCAGCTCTTCCCTCAGCATTTTAGATGTTCTGTGTTGTCCCAGTGCTGGATTCCTGATCAGGAGCAACACTTCTGAAACATTGCAATGATGCTTGCAGCCAGCTGGAATGGCTCCTAATGGCCATATGTAGTTAAAACTTTGCAGTATGTCATATGGTTGTCATTAGGCTCTCAGTGCCAAATTCGTTCATGGCACGCCTGCTAACACAACAGTTATGTTAACACATTAAATATGGATGTAAAAGCTAAGGCCTTTAGCTGACAGCTGAGCACTGGACGTTTACATGGTATGAGAGTACATGTTCAGTCTTGCAACTAAAACCCTAGACTGTGCTACGTTATGTATACTTAGTTTTCTTTGTTATTTATTGAATGGTAAAGTAATAGAAGATGGCAGAAATAAACTGCCAGGGAACTTTCTCTTGTAGAGTGTAATCTTACATACTAGATGCTAGTGACATTAGTATGGACGTATAGACTAAACATTACTACTAAATGTCTTTCAGCCTTAGGAGTACTTTTACCACAGTATTTGTGAACTTGCTATACATATTATTAGCAGTATATTTTCAAACAGTTCCAAAAAAAAGCTGCTTTTCCTTCCATTACTTCTTGGGCCAAAAATGAGATCTGCAGGTTATCTGAGAAGCTATCTGTAAACAATGTGCTTTGTGCTTACATTCCTGTCACTAAGATGTTTGTGAAAATTTTGAATGATGGGTTTATTTTTGATACTGAGCAAAACTCATGATTGGGCTCTTTCCTCTTGCACAGTGCAAAAGATCCCCCCAGCACTTCAAGCCTTATCTGACGCCTGACTTGCCAAAACGATTCCACTATGCTAACAACATTCGTATTGATAAAGTTCATCTTTTGGTGGATCGACAGTGGCTGGCTGTGAGGTAACATTATTTTTGTGACTGTTATCTTATCTTTTTCATCCCATTCTCATCCTTTTCATTTCCTTCACAGATGCCTCATTTCCTGTTTTGCTTTCCTTGTTACATTTCCATGTTTGTTACATTTAAAATCTTACTATGTGTAAAAAGGAAACATGCCTTATACATAAAGCCAAGAATGCATTATTAGTATRATTCGAATCTTAACAGTCTAATAAAAGAACCATCATTACTCCATATCAAATTTTTACAGAAAAAAAAGGAAGAAAAAAGAAAATAAAGAAATGAATACTACTACTACTTCTTGAGAAGAAGTCTCAAAAATCATAGAATCATAGAATCATAGAATCATTAAGGTTGGAAAAGACCTCTAAGATCATCGAGTCCAACCGTCAACACAACACCACCATGCCCACTAAACCATGTCCCTAAGCGCCTCATCTACATGTCTTTTAAATACTTCCAGGGATGGTGACTCCACCACTTCCCCGGGCAGCCTGTTCCAATGTTTAACCACTCTTTCAGTAAAGAAATTTTTCCTAAGGTCCAATCTAAACCTCCCCTGGCGCAACTTGAGGCCATTTCCTCTCGTCCTATCGCTAGTTGCTTGGCAGAAGAGACCAACACCCACCTCGCTGCAACCTCCTTTCAGGTAGTTGTAGAGGGCAATAAGGTCTCCCCTCAGCCTCCTCCAGACTAAACAGTCCCAGTTCCCTCAGCTGCTCCTCGTAAGACTTGTTCTCCAGACCCTTCACCAGCCTCGTTGCCCTTCTCTGGACACGCTCCAGCACCTCAATGTCCTTCTTGTAGTGAGGGGCCCAAAACTGAACACAGTATTCGAGGTGGGGCCTCACCAGTGCCGAGTACAGGGGCACGATCACCTCCCTACTCCTGCTGGCCACACTATTTCTGATACAAGCCAGGATGCCGTTGGCCTTCTTGGCCGCCTGGACACATTGTCGGCTCATATTCAGCCRGCTGTCAACCAGCACCCCCAGGTCCTTTTCCGCCAGGCAGCTTTCCAGCCACTCTTCCCCCAGCCTGTAGCGTTGCATGGGGTTGTTGTGGCCAAAGTGCAGGACCCGGCACTTGGCCTTGTTGAACCTCATACAGTTGGCCTCAGCCCATCGATCCAGCCTGTCCAGGTCCCTCTGCAGAGCCTTCCTACCCTCGAGCAGATCGACACTCCCGACCAGCTTGGTGTCATCTGCAAACTTMCTGAGGGAGCACTCAATCCCCTCGTCCAGATCGTTGATAAAGATATTGAACAAGACCGGCCCCAAAACGGAGCCCTGGGGGACACCGCTTGTGACCGGCCGCCAAGTGGATTTCGCTCCATTCACCACAACTCTCTGGGCCCAGCCGCCCAGCCAGTTTTTTACTCAGCAAAGAGTACACCTGTCTAGGCCATGAGCGGCCAGCTTCTCTAGGAGAATGCTGTGGGAGACAGTGTCGAAGGCTTTCCTGAAGTCCAGGTAGACCACATCCACAGCCTTTCCCTCATCCACTAGGCGGGTCACCTGGTCATAGAAGGAGATCAGGTTAGTCAAGCAGGACCTGCCTTTCATGAACCCGTGCTGGCTGGGCCTGATCCCCTGGTTGTCCCGCACATGGCTTGCGAGTGCCCCCAAGATGAACCGCTCCATAATCTTCCCCGGCACCGAGGTCAGGCTGACAGGCCTGTAGTTCCCCGGGTCCTCCTTCCGGCCCTTCTTGTAGATGGGCGTCAGCCTCCAGTCGCCCGGGACCTCCCCCGTTAACCAGGACCGCTGATAAATGATGGAGAGTGGCTTGGCAAGCTCCTCCGCCAGCTCCCTCAGCACTCTCGGGTGGATCCCATCCAGCCCCATGGACTTGTGAGCGTCCAGGTGGCGTAGCAGGTCGTTCACCACTTCCTCCTGCAGTTAAAATTGTTATACAAAGACTTCCTAGTATCTAGCCCTTTTCCTGGTGTTATGGTCGCCCCTCCACTGCCCTTCTGGGTCCTAAGATTGATGGCTTCAGTCTGGTGCATGGGTGGATACGGCCAGTAATCAGCGTTATGAGTCCTTCATCAGGAGGAATATGATATCGATGTTTCTTCTTCCTCACTCTGAGGGGTCCTTCCTGTATGTATGCTAACACTACGGCTTGCTCATTCTTCACTGGCCTGCAAGTGAACATTACATCTCAGTTCACTAGGTATGGTGCATTCTACATGTGTTAGATATTTGTTCTTTATTCTCTTTCTTACCTCTAAGTCTGGTTTTGCTCAGTTCCAGGTCTGCATTTCTTTAATTGACCATTGGTGAGTTGTTTCTAGCCTTGGGGTCTCCCTTCTACACAGAATAACTAGTTGTTACTGCTGTATATATAAAAACTATGTCTTTGCCATGCAAAGATAAATTGATAAGATAACAAATTAGACATAATTACCTTGTCATTACAAAAAATTGCTGTAAGAGCTAAACAATAAAAAAATAGCTCTGAGCAAGTCAAGAGCAGTTCAGACAAGCCTTAGTCCTGAGGCTTGGAAAACTCAATACAAAGCCTGTGGTGTTAGTAGCAATACTGTATTTACTGAGCTACAGTGTTGCAGTAAAAGACGCACAAGCCGACTTGGAATTTCAAGACTATTCAAGTAGAATTCTAGTAGAAAATGCCCGATCAGTATATGACTTGACTGTTTTGCTGCAACCAAATAATTGTCCTGGACATATAAAAAGAAATGCCCACTGAAAAATCTCATATTCACCCTTTTTTTAACTGTGCTCAAATGTTCTTGTGCCTCTGAAAACAGGATACATGTGCTTGACAACTGTGCATTGAATCAGTACGGGATGACTATCTCTTTATCCTTCCATGTATCTCAGCAACGGGTAAATTAAAACAAATGTTAGTCATTATAAGTCAGACTATTCTGATATGTTATTAATTCTATAASCCCCCCACACACATCCACATCTCTCCTTCACCCTTTAGAATCCATGATGAAAATGCACTGTCTTGTAAGGCAAAATCCTTTGCAGTCTTAATGATATTGTTCCACAGAGGCTAACAGCAGAGTTCTCCCATTATAAGTTTTCTATTAAAATGCAGATACCACAGAATATAACTGAAAAATTCTTCCTAAGCAGATTACACTTGTTCTGAAACTTGTAGCTAGGTGAAGGCCTCACTGTACACTCAGTAGCTACCTAGGATAATTTATTTCTGTCCATAGCAATCTCTGTTACAGGAGAAAGAGATCTTCATAAAAGTGAACACTGGATGAGCAAAAAGTACTACAATGTTATGCCAGAGTCAGTTCTTAAGACATGATCCAGAGTTCAGTGATTCAGAATGACTGTTATTAACTGGTTCTATTTGTGCCATTTTTATTTACACTATATGATGGTTTCTTCTTAGGGACAGAAGTTACACATATTGCGATAGGGGTAACCATGGCTATAACAACGAATTTAAAAGTATGGAGGTAAGATGATTTCTATTCAAGTCTTGCACCTTCTTATATAGGAAATCACGATGTGCTAGGTGAACCACCAGAATATAGAATATATGATAGTTTTTGCAGTGTGCCTTTTCTTCCGTGTCACCCAGACATGTGAACACATACTAGGTCCACATATTTGTATTGCTTTTCATCGATCTGTACGAGGCCTGCTTCCTTGGGATCCTGTAGTAAAACTTGTCTGGGCTCACCTTAACTTCATGGAGCCAGATAGACTACAGTAAACCGAGCATACCATGTTTAGCTGTGGGACACTGAATTCTTTCATTCTTTCATTCTTCTACTGAAGCAATGATTGAAAAATCTCCATAGGCTCTGGGAGTTCGGTTGGGCATCTGAAAGCCTGTGTGCTCAAATAAACTAAATCTCATTGTCTCTGCTTATCTTATAAGACTTAATCATACCATCAGAGCAAAAAAGTAATTAGTATAACCTATATGTTAGTATAGCCTGTATTGCAGTTTCATCTCATTTTCACTTCTGGTTACAGTGAAAATATTTTGAGGTCTTGAGCTTTTGGTTTTTCATGTGCTTTCTCTGATGTGAACCTTTAAGTAAGGTCAAGCATGCCACTACTAGTCCCATATTCTGTGCCTAAGAATCAGATTCTTCCAGATCTTCACAACTATATTACAACCATATGTCAATATACTGATCAGAATGGTGCTGAATGTTTGTATGGAAAGAAAAGGTAAATTCTGGTTAACATGGAAACCTTAATCATAGATAACCTTATGCTGGTGGCACAATGACCGAGGAAAATTTTTTTCTTTATAAAGGAGCAAAATGTCTTAATGTTGCCTTTTTAAAATAAATTAAAAATTCATTTTCTATTATGGAAACATAAGAATATTATTTTAGAACAGATAATTGTCCTGTTCAGTCATGTTTCCTGTATCTTATGGCAGGCAGCTCAGGAGGCTTATAAAGTAGTAGAAATTAATGTGAGACTGTAAGTAGTATCAGTGTTCTGCTACAATGCTTGCAGACCCCAGCAAGGTCCGCCCAGCACTATATTGTACCATTGGTGGTACTGACACAGGTCTCTGCTGAGCTTGGGATGGGTCTCCCCAGTTCCCTGCTCCTTGTTTTAGCCATGGCTATAGGCTCTTAAGTGACCCAAAGACTTTTTAGAATGCAACATCTATTAAAACAAACAAACACCAACCCCCCCAATGCTTATATTTCTGGCTCAGTATTAGCCTTTAGATAGGATCTGTGAGTGTCATAACTCTGCATTTGTTGAAATGGCATTGTTACTGGCTGTTGCAATGAAAACATAAAAAGGTGTGAATTTGAAACATACCAAACAATAATTTTCATAAGTATGCATCAAAATATTAAAGAACAACACCCCCCCCAATTCATTATATAGTTTAAAGTATCCTGAGAAATGAATTTATGTTTTGCATTTTTCTTCAAATTCTATGCAATGAGCAAAATTTGCCTTCTTTACCAGAACAATCCTGTATTGTAACTTTTACGACTGTGAAAAGACTGTATTTTGTTCCAGTGTCCCTGTTTCTGTAAAATGCAACTGAATTGTTTTTGAATTCGGATTCCTTTAGATAACAACTTTTGTTTTATTACAATCTAGGCTATATTTTTGGCATATGGCCCAAGCTTTAAAGAGAAAACAGAAGTGGATGCTTTTGAAAACATTGAGGTTTACAACCTTATGTGTGGTGAGTAGAAACAATCCAGTACTTCACATGATAAACCAACAGTGTTTTCAAATACCAGTGTTGTAAGAGCTAAAAGAAGAATAACTGAAAATTCAATGAATTCATTCAGAAGCTAGTTTTTTCACACAAAACACTGAAGCCATGCTCTTTTGCCTTCTGTACAGTGCTAAAAATCAACTGTCAGAAATTGTTCTGCTTTGAAGGTTGTTTCTGATTGCAGAAGGAGTCCACTAAAGAATCAGAGAGAAGCTCTCCTGCCACRTGGGCTTGCTGAAATGGTGCCTGTGGAATAATTTTGGGTTAAGAATCTTGTAGAGAGTTACCGCTCTTGTTCATAACTTAAGATGGACCACTGCAATCCCGGCAGCGAGCAATTAGGAAGCATGTCCCTCAGAAAATGTGGATTAAGGCATCACACAAAAAAGCAATAGGCTTGTACACTTCACAATGTGATGCATTTGCAATCACATTTGTACTCTGCATTAAATCATGTAATCTTATGAATGTTATGGCAATGTATAAAACTGTGTCAACAGTTTAGCTGATACAGTTTTATACATAATTACCATACATAATTACCAAATCTTGATGCAGTGGAAGATAGCAATGAGCCTTCATACCTAGAAAATCCAAGTTGATGGTAGGAGTTACCATAATAGTTTAGATAATTGAATAAGCTATTTCTTCTACATTTAGAATGAATGCATAGGACATCCGTAGAATTGGAAAGATAATGACTTTTAAAAATGCCATTTTAGTCTTAAAATAGCTTTAAAATATGCTTACAAATTTCAAATGTTTCAACAGATTTGCTGCATATTACACCAGCACCAAACAATGGAACACATGGTAGCTTGAATCACCTCTTAAAAAGACCTTTTTACAATCCTTCACATGCAAAAGAAGACTCATCTCCTTCTTCATGTCCAGTTTCCCATCTGACTCCCATAGATGAACTGGGATGCACATGCATGCATGTGAGTAGGGGCTTCTGGGATCTTTTAATCATCTTTGTCAACTGTGTTCTCTTTTCTTTGGTTTTTCTAAACTTTGGATTCATTCTGAATGATTCTTTTATATTTTACAGATATCAAATGTTTCAGTACTAAATGAGAGGTTAAATCTCACCACAGAAGAAAGTAAGTAGCAAGAAATGAAAAGGACAGCAATAATTTTAAATCTATGCCTGGTTTAGATTTTATATTATTGGTTTCAGTGGGAATTTTTGCAATGTTAATTACAATTTAAAGTGAAGTAGGAAAGCCAAGTCAGAAGCGTAACTTTTTTTCTTTTTTCTTTGCATTTCTTTAAAAAATGCTAATTGATACTGTTATAGCAACATTTATGCTTAGGAGACAGATCTGAATCCCATGAAAATCTTGGAAAAAAACATACAGGTTTCAGTGGTCTTTGGAGAAGACCTGAGCACTTCCAGGCTATATGCCATAACTCTTTTTCCCCACCTTGTAGCCATAATTTTGCCTTTCTCTGATCAAAAATTCCCATAGATATTTCTGTGTGCTTTTTTATGGGGTTTCTGGAAATTTTAGGAAGCATTGTACTGCTTCCTAGCCAAATAAGATGTAAATTTCACTCCACTGGCAAGACAAGTTCAAAAGATTTATATTGGTATGAAATTGCAAAGAAACAAGAATTTGCAAGTCTGATGTATTACATTGACTTCTGTACATTAAACATAACATGAAAACTATTTTCTACATTTTTTATTCCACTCAGAAGCTAAGAGCTTAAAAAAACACATGCCCATGTTTACTGTTGGTTTTATTTGTATTTATTAATGTTTTAATTTACATTTTTCTCTGCTCTCTTAAACCTTTGTGCCATCCAAAATGTTATAGAAGAATGAATCAATAATTATTGCTTAAATTCTAGTAAAGGCGGCAAACTCGTATCATTTGCCATACGGGAGACCCAAAGTTCTTCAGAAGAAAAATGTCTACTGCCTCCTTTCACATCATCAGTATGTGAGTGGATACAGCTATGATATCTGGATGCCACTGTGGACTGCATACACTGTGAATAAGCCTGTAAGTTATCAAATATCTGTACTATTCTTAAATATGTGATATAATGGATTGAAAATGTGGTTCATTCATCAGGAATCCTGGTTAAGGACTGGTGGATATCATGTGACTAAGGCCCTTATGTCTGAAAAAGAAAAAGTGTCTTTGATATCTTTTAAGTTTCAACTATCTTAAAATATTGTTTAAAAAAGTGGGAATGGCCATCTGTTAGGGACACAAAAGATACAGAAGAATAGAGCTGCTGGTAAGCTGGCTCCATTAAGCCTGTTCTGTAAAAATGATAAACTGTCAAGACAGTGCTCCAACTTGCCTGTCAATTCCTGAGGAAAGGCAGGCTGTGATTTCCAAAATCAGAAGCTTTTAAGCTTTCCTATGAATATCATGATCTTTTTCCTATTAACAAACCTTTGTCCAACTCTGCAAGACAGTTTGTACTAATGCATATTTCTGTATGTTCTRTTTATTTGCTTTCTACTACATTACATAATTTCTGAAAAATGTAATTGTAGCTGAATGAACGTCTGAGAGTTCAAGGGTATGTGGCTGTGGAATAAATTGTTTGAGTTTTCAGGGTCAGTAAACTAGTGGACATTTATGGGCTTAATTCCCCCTAAAATTTGACCCTTTTTCTAAGTTGCCCTGAGGAAATAACTTTTACACTGATTTTTCTGTCTGAAGAGAACTGTTATTGATGCCTACTTGATTTCTTATTTTATCAGTACAAATATGGGGAAATTATTTTAATGAAATATGTGCTGCTAGAATGTTAGTATTTCAGAAAGTTTTACTCCATACTTTCTACTGATTTTTCACAATCTGGGTAAGGATCACAAATCCAACCCTAAGAAGGCTTAAAGTCTAGTGAAACAAATGTCCATTTCAACAAAGATTATTTTTACTTCATCATATTTGAAGAGCTGCTCTTATAGCTTACCATGAAAGTGCATTACCCTAATGAAAACCAGTTAATTGTGGGCAGGTTTTTTTCTGATTTTGCTTTGAAAAGATTAAAAAGTCCCACCAGAACTGGGGTCTTTTTAATATTTTCAGCACCAGCAGCAAAAAGCTCAAAAAAAGCAAATAACTTTTCAGACATTTTCCTTTGTTGAAAACCAAATTCTCAGTTGGAAAAGAAGTGTATGAAGAAAGTTCTTGCCCAATATAATATCTAAATCAACAGAAATACATATTTGTGGGAGTTTCTTATAGTGGTTTATGCAACATTGTGGGAAGCAGCAAATGATTGAGACTGAAGTATTGGAGCGTATAGTTCACAGTAGACTCTAATACAATGACGTATGTTTTCTATAGAAAGAATAGGAAAGAATAAATTTCCTCTGTAATACTCTCAGAGACACAAAGCTGAAAGGTTTTAAGTCTAAGAGCTCACTCACTGACTTACACAGTAAGCTGACCACAAGTTTTTATTACAACATGTACTAATCAAGAGAAAAAAACTTTATAAATTATAACAGCAGTGGAAGGACAGAGGGATAGAGCTTATGCCTTTGACTGTAAGCTTTGGCTACAATACTTGGGAATGAGAGAATATTGCAATTTCTACAGAATTTTTATTGCATCTTAGGTTATTTATGTTGTGGATAAAGCCTGTGCAGTGATTTACACGATTTGTAAGGTGGGGCATTTCTTGACATTAGGTAGCTATAAAGAAGGGCTTAAACAGTAAAATAGATGATGCAGGCTGGAGTTTTGCTGGTTTTGTGTGATTTGGAAGTTTTGAAACTGGGCTGGCTGATCAAGCCCCCACAGTATTAATGAACCTGCATGTGATATTAGAATCAGGGATATTATGAATAATATATAGTTACAGATCTTAAATAAATGATGTCAGATAGAGTTTTGGTTACTCAGTATTCTCAGTCAAAGGAAAATTTAATTGAAGGACATTTATTTTCTTGAGGTTTTATACTCATCTGCCAGGGAGGAAGGAAGATTTTCCTGCAAAAAGATAGTCCCTTCAGACTGCCTGCAGACACCTGTGGAATTTAAATAGCTTTGCTATGTAGAATCACTGAAGTTTACTATAAAAATATGTTGAAATGTATAACAATCGAATCTATCCTGCAACGGGATGAAAACAGCAATGAGACTTGTATAAATCACTGGGATTTTTGGAACTAAAGCTCAGTGCACTGGGGATTATGGGAGTTTTGTTTTTTGTGGTTTAGTATTTTTTCTTCTTGACTACTGAAAAAAGATTCCTGGAGGTGGCTGAATTTGACATGACAGACCACAGCAGATGCTTAAAGTCTGTCATGTAATGCAAATAACTCATGCTTCTCAACATTAATTACTAGCTAGGCAAAAGACAATAACCTGCATCAGAAAAGTTAATGCATGATGTGATAGGCAAAGCCATTTTTTAGTTGTAACTGTTTTCTTCAGAACACATTATGTTTCTTGACCTGAAAGACAGGGAGCCAAAGGGCTAAAGCTGTTGAATTGATGATGAATGTTTTTTTCTGATTCTGAAGTTTTGAGGTGGTGGCTATCACTGTCAAGATCTCATTTCTTAATAAATGAGCACTTTCAACAGCTTCTTTGAGAATCGTTCTATTCTTATTCATAGATAATCTGTTCAAAAATAGCTTATTCCTCTATTTTGAGGAAAAGAAATGAAGAGAGGTTGTAGCAGAGTGAGTGTATTGGTTCACAGAGCATTAGCAATACGGCTTGCAGTCTGGGGTTGCATTAACTGTTGATCTCATTGTACTAAAACGTGACACAGACATAGCCATTCTCATCTCTCAACAGCTTTTGATATTGTTTACTTGCTGACTTGTAGATCCTTGAAAAAACAAGCTGAAATATTCTTGAGTGGTTGCTTTTTCAGTATTTTGAGACTTCATAGGTTCATTATGAATTCTCATTTCTTCAGCTGGAGAAATTTCTCCTGTGATGTCCAATGGAAATAGCCATGAGCAGCCTTCATCTCCTAAATGTATGGGAGTGTTTGTGAAAATACAGGTTATATGATGTATTACATATGTGACAGACAGACAGCTCTAAAACACTGTCCTCCTGCCTTGGCACTTGTATTAGAGCTCATAGCTCATATAGTTAGCGTCAAGAAATGTGAAATAATGAGAAGAAAGTTGAGTGGTGTCCTCATCGCTTCAAGTTGGATGTGAATGCTATTAATAACCCAGATTCATGATATAGGTCAAGAGTAGATTCCCTGCTGTATTTGGATAACATTAGGTGTGACCACTGTATTTAGTGAGAAGAATGGAGTTCTCTTCAGGACAGTCCTTGGCATGTTTACTCAGACATTTGTTACTTTGATTCAGGTTTCCCTTCAGAGACCATACAGAAGTTGAAGCCATTGTTGAATATCACAGCTCAATTATTAAGTTTAAAATATTGGTTTCTTCAGTGACCCTGATCCATTAACCCTGCCTTATTGATTTGGACACTAGAAAGGACAAATTGCTCAAATGAATTGGATGTCAGTTTTGTATTGGGATTTACATTTGCTTGACAATGACAGCTTATATCTGCTCAGGTGGCAAAGGCAGTCTTTTGTCTTTTATATTTCATTCCATGTGGTATATATATTTTCCATTAATATACCACCTGACCATGGCATCTACAGGAATTCTCATAAAAATAAGTCAAGAAATTAAATCAAGGAGTACAAAGAGGCACAAGAAGAACATTCCAGTTCTTTATTTCTGCTCGGTTTTAACTGATCAAAATAAACAATGATGTACTGAAAATCAATTTAGATGTTTAACTACTGTTTGTAAAGGTATAAAGCAAATAAATACGTTCCATTCTTACCAAAATGAAAATAAATTACATGTAAATGAGTATGAAAAAGAAAATGGAGTTAAACACAGAAAAGCATATTCTGATGTTTTAATTAATGCAATCGTAAAATTACAATAAAGGTTATAGAAAAGGTTATAGAAAAAAAAGCAAAGGTTATAGAAACAATTATACTCATCAGAATCACTTTTGGCCAGATCTTAGCTAGTGTGCATGTTAACATGTCTCAGTGAAGTTAGTGAAGCTAGCCAGTAAAATGTACTGAATTTACTAAGGATTTATTTAGCTTCAACTCTCCAGCAGCACAGACTCTTATTATGGAGATAACATCCTCAGATGCTAAGATGAGGTGATAGTGTCATCTTTATATACTAGCTGCTTTCCAGGAGGATGTGACATCAAGTTTGTGTTTCCAGAAATATGTAAAAGTGACGAATGAGCCAAACTTGTCACCTGTTTTTGACTAAGGTATAACCTTATTTTGCTACTACAATTTTACATGCTGCATAAGGATTTCCCTGAATTACCTAAAAACAGAAGTAGAGGAAAAACACTAGGCAGAAAACATCAGTGTCCATTACTTGCATTGACCTGATTCACTATGAAAATAGGAGAAGATTCAATGAAGTCCGTTCTAGAAAGTTAAAACCATACAAAGCATTGGGTTAGCCACAGCCGTGGGTGTAATACTTTTTTTTTCCTTTTCACAGGAAAACACATCTCCTCTTCCTCCCACTCTTTCAGACTGTCTGCGGGCTGATGTTAGAATCCCTGTTGCTCGGAGCCAAAATTGTTCCAACTACCCAGAAGGGCTGACCTTCACCCGCAGTTTCCTCTATCCTCCCAGTGAGCATGGTTCTTTTTATAGCTAGAGCTTAGAAAGTCTTAATCAGCTGGATGTGGGTTTATGTTTAAACATATACCCAAACACCAAAACAAACTTCTTCAGATCAGCATGTTGGGCAGAAAAAGGTTTCCAGTGTTTGTAGGCTGACCAAAGCAGAGCAAATGCTACTTGTATCTAAATATTTTCAGTTTAGAACATTTAAGTTTTTCTTTAAAAAATGGAACAACTTGAATGTGATGAAAACTGGTTGGAAAGATGTAAAGGGTTGGAGTGAAGGGCTGTCCCTCTTCCTCTGTATGAATATTCATTTCCTATTATCAAATTTGATAATTACTTTATTGAACAGATTGTACAAACAAATTTGGAGATATGTTTGCAGTACGATCATACAGCTCATGCTCAAATGTAAAACGTAATTGAATTACATGTACCTGCAATTTATAGTGACGTATGAATCAAATTCATCTTTGTATAGTATTTTATTAATTTATACTTTGTTCTTTTATATAGACTTCAATTCATCTGCTCTTGAACAGTATGATGCCTTACTCACCAGCAATATTGTTCCCATGTATAGAGCTTTCAGAGGTAGGTTGCAAAATTTTGATTAATTTTGATTAATTTTCTGTAATTATGGTTCTGGATTTGATAAGCTATGACAAGGACTTAAAAACATTAATGCATGGCCTGCAGTATATCCAGATCTTGTGCAAATATATTTAAAACTTTTTAAAAGTAGGTGTGTGAAATTTTAAAATGCACTTATGTAAGTTAAATTTTTTTCTGTGTATAGTCCTGTCTGACCTCTGCTTAAGTGTACCTGTTCACTTTTGAATTTTCTCTTCATCTCCTGTGTGCTGTCCTAACATGAAATGCTAGCTGTGAAACTCTCATGAAAACATCCCCTTGGGGAAATGCTCAAGGTGAATGAAAATGGCACTTTTTCTTTCCTTTTGCAAGGTCTCAAGAGAAGACAGGACAAAGTTTGTAAACAATGCCCTCATACAGTGCCTGTTTCATCAAGTAGAAACTCAAACCAGATAATATTAATCTTGGAATATTTATTTCAGGCAGATGTTTCTATTATACAAGTGCAGTAAGCTACATTAACTCTTTCCATCCAGCCTGACTCACATTTGTTCGTAATCACTGATAGGAAATTTTCTACAACTGCATATCATCCTGTTTTACTCTTAGGCCTAGGCTCATTTTCTTAGACAAAGGATGGAAAGAGGAATTGCATAAGGAAAAAGCTGGAGGAAAAGCAATGATGTAACTACCTTTCTAATGCATTCAGACCTYATTTATTCATTCACTCATGTCATATAAAAAACAGAGATCCAGAAAACCTAAGTGGCTTTAATCTTCCAAGTAAATCAAAGGCATTATGAAAAATCCAATTTTCCAAGGAAAACTCTGCAAGAGATTTAAACTTACAAGAAGTTACTCTAGACCATAAGCAAGAGGTAAATCAATAGGGGATGATGCCCTCAACCCCCCATGGGGTTTTGCCATGGTAGCTGTAAATATTCGAATGGTCTCACTAGCTTATATCCTACAAATTGTATTTTCTCAAATAACATCTGTGAAACAAGCCAAATTGTCTAGTGATATTTGACATGAGTTCTGTAGAGTTAGACTAACTCTCAGGTGGTAAATATTCCTTTCAMAAAGCCATTATCTCAGTTCCTTGGCACAGTTGCAGGTGCTAGTGGATAGGCCAGAAATGAATGACCCCTCACCTCTAGAATTGTAGCTTCAGCTTCAGATCGAATGCATTGTCTCCAGTAGTGCAATGGGCCTTGCAGAGCTATAATAGCATTTACCGTGCCTCTTTCAATGGTGAGTGAGAGTATGTCCCTTCTGATGAAATCCAAATTTTGTGTAACAAAGAGTTGATTTTACAGGCAGTTTAGTTTGGAACTTTTTATTATTCATCTATAGCAAAACAGGAAATAGGTTCTTTTTCTTTAGTGGTGAAATAACTTCAAATTTATGTTAAATATGCTTATATTTTCTTTTAATGACAGACATATGGGACTATTTCCATAATGTGCTTCTTCAGGAGTATGCTAGAGAAAGGAATGGAGTAAATGTTATCAGTGGACCAGTGTTTGATTACAATTATGATGGCCATTTTGATACTCTTGATGAAATTAAGCAGTAAGTACATGGAAAAGCCAGAAGTCAAACTCCAGATTATTTCGCACTGTATTTCCACACAAACAAACTTCTATTCAAAAAGAACAAGAAACAAGTATCACGGAGAATGGAGTATTCCCTTTATAATACTACATCCACTGTTATTCATACAACAGCAAATACTCTTGCAAACAGATACAGTACTGTAGAAATTGAAGTTCTAGTAAAGAGAAAAAAGCTTTGCAGTTACTTGTGTATCTACGTACACATGCACGGATACAGACCAGTAATTTGTTTCCCAAGCTTATGCCTAGATTTTTGGGCCTCTGCAACAGAAATACTGGCAGAATATATGACATCTAAATATGCAAAAGATGTGCTTAAGCATAATTTTCTCAGTTCCATGTTGTGCTCACTCACCTGTTTGTTGTTTCTCCCTGTTGTCTCAAACTGATGTGTTTTATCAAAGATCAGATTTCTGTGTTTGCCTTCACTGAATCAGGTAACTAGGAATGTAAAATGTAACGTTCCTGAGTGATACCTTTGCATAGCTATGGCTTACACAGGCCACTTGAAGATCTGACAAGTTCTAGGTACATTTTAGTGAGCTCTGGTAGACAAAATAAATTTAAAAATTCATCTGTGTGTAGAAACAGGAATAAGAGAAGACTTACACAAAAAAAATTTCTATAAAAGAGAAATATAAAAGATAAAGACCAATTATTTATGTTAGTGAATGAGGACAGAAGGAGGAAAAAACAGAATAAGAACAAACAACTTAGATTGTTCCAAATATAGGGAAAATGCCTTGTGACAGTAAGAACACTTATGTAGTAGAAAAGTGCTGGGAAATCTGCATAGCTGAATCTGTCACTGGAGATGTTTTATTCAAGGCTAGACTTAATACCACATCTGTCAAAAATGGTTTGAGAATGGGAAAATCAGCTCTGCCACGAAGTAGGAGGGTGGAAGGGAGGAGAGACTAGAACTTCCTTCCAAGCAGAATGCTGTAATGCCCAGTTGACCGCATAATGTTGTCTACGGTTTGGAATAAGCATGTTTTATTCAGCATGGTTAGTCAGTCATATGAAGCAGTATAATGATTTCAGTGATGGTGTTTTGTTGAATACTGAAGATGTACGGCAAATCTGGGAAGCATTCAGCTCCTCGTAAGTTTATACATAAAAGTGACCATGTTCACAGAATAGCCAGAAAAGGGAGGCAAAGACATTTTCAATCAGGTATCCTAAACTGGTTTCTATAGCACATAGCCACAAGTCATCATTCTGGCATTTCTTGCTGGCAAGGAACCAGAAGCTAATTTTCTCATCCCTATTCTCCAGTTCAGTTTCATGTGGTTGAAATTCTTAATGTAATGAAGGGCAAATACAATGCTCTATCCTGCCTCTTCCAGATGAGGAGATCTCTGGCTTTGGCAAAATAGTGTTGACCATGTAAGCAATCCTGTTGGTTTCAGTGGGACTGCTTGTAGCAAAAGGACTAATCCACGCATGTTTGGCTGTTCATGAAACTGATAGTGAGGCTATCCCATCAGGTATTTATTTCAATTATAAAATAAATAAAAGTCATATAGTAGTGAAAGATCTATGCTGAGATAAGTTCTATAAATTACTAATGGCATCAGTGGTTTTAATACTTGACATCTAGATAAATCCCTTAATTAATGTTTGTTTTGTAGGCATGTAAACAACACAGAAATCCCTGTCCCAACCCATTACTTTGTGGTTCTGACTAGCTGCAAGAACAAGTCCTATACTCCACTGAACTGTTCAGGCTCCTTGGATGCTTTGTCTTTTATCATTCCTCATCGACCTGACAACACTGAAAGCTGTGCTGTAAGTATAGTTCTATGCTCCTGTGTGTCAATGAGCTTTGTGAACTGATTCCCAGTGGGATCCAGTCATCTGGAGAATCTTTAAAAGTCTAAGTGTTCAAGTAATTCATTCCCCATGAGTGAGTTGAGAGCTAAAGCGATGACTAGGAGAGCAAGAAGCTCTAGGAGAGGTAGCTGGAAACTAATGAGCTGATAGGAAGCAAGGAAGAACAAGAAAGGAGGGTTTGATAAGAGGACTTGGAAATGCTGTCACCTGAGAAGCGCTGAGAACAGCAGCACAGCCAACAGGGTGCTGAGATAGCTTTATGGAAGGCTGCAGGAGAAACTTACTCCAGAGGTATCAGAGGACTTTGAGTGTTACTCCCTTCAGCGTAGCTAGAAGAATTCCTTCAATCCTTTGTTTCACCTTTATCAAAATTAGACAGTAGGCATTTAGATGGATGGTTCTGCAGTTGAAATTCATACTTGAATTAAATAAAATCTATGCTTACCACTAACAGTGTAAATCTCATGTTTTGTAGCAAACAAAATAAATTAGCTGAGTGTAATATGTATTGTTGAGCCAGCTGAGTGTCTATTCCATAAACTCTGGGATGCAGAAGGTTCCTTAGCTCAGTGTCTGTATTAGAGTCTCCCCACACACAAGTATAGCTGCACAGACTTGAACTGGCCCTCAAAGCAATACAATTGTGTTTATTTAGTTTATTTATAACTTTGAACTCATAACTCCAGACAGGTGCAAGCTTGTGCTGCTTAGAAACACCTTGGGTGTCTCTTCATTTGTGGTGTGGATAATCCACAACTGCCCAGTGATCTTTTTGGTAGTTGAGAGTTGACTAAATATACAAAATAAATAATTTGAATGAATTAGTCTTTATACTTTAGAAATGAATATCTGTTATTTCTAAAGTTTAGCAACAAACCCCAAATATCATTGCAATTTATATTCATTGTGTCTTGCAGTGAGGTAAATTCAGTGAACCATTTGTGTCAGAAGCAGATATTGTTAATGGAAAAGCAAATAACCATCTGCTTGCAAAAAAATTTTGTAGTAAAAGAATTGAGCAATAACATTTTTGATTGATTAGTGCTTACATTTCCATTGTTTTCCCTGTCTATCTAGCAATTATTATTGCTGTCCAACAATCAAGACTGAGCTGCTGTAAGGACTTTGTTCAGGTTGTCAGGTGCCTGTTGTTTGGCTAGCCTGAGCACTGCAGCTAATCTATACTGTAACTAAAACTATCCTTACTTGTGTGTTTAAAACATGACTTAACTGTACTTTGTAGTTAAAAGTCATACTTGCCATTTCAGCATAATTTTGCTTCTCTGTTACTTTGGAGGTGGGGAGGTGGGGAGAGGGGACATCCATTTGATTCTCTTTAAATGAGATCCCTAAATGCAAGGCTGTAAAGATGTCTAGGAAAACCTGAAGGAAGTTTTACCAACTGGAGGCCTTTGGTCTGTCAAACCAGTTCAAACACTGGYTATTGTCTAACACCACCACCAAACAACAGAGTGCCTTTTATGTGTTTGAACATTGTTCTTGTTTGTTTTGGCAGGAAAATAAGACACCTTCCGAATGGGTTGAAGAAAGAGTTCAGGCTCATTCTGCACGTGTTCGGGATGTGGAGCTGCTAACCGGGCTTGACTTTTACCAGGAAAGAAAGGAACCCATCTCTGAGATCTTACAGCTAAAGACATTTTTGCCAATATTTGAGACTGAAATTAACTGAGTATCTGTTAAAAAAGTGTCAGTGCTTGGAAGACAGCAAATTTAAGTGATTTAAATTTTCCTTGCTAAAGTATGTAGGAAACATGACTACAGCTCTTCTATAGGAAAACACACTTAGAGGAGCTAATTTCTTTTTTCAAATTCGTGTTCTTCGGTCAAGTGTTTTGTGCCAACTGAATAAAAATTACCTAAAGCAAATTAAATCATGATTGCTGAGCTTTCAAAATAGAGAATATTTTATTAGTAGTGGTTTGAAAAAAGTCTGCAAAAGGGACATGTTTCATAGGAGAGAGACCCCAGAACTGTAAACTGTATAGAAAATATTTCTATAATGGAGTTGGAAAGTGAAACAGCTTGAGATGAGTGTGTGTGTTTTTTCCCTTGTGTTTATCAGAGAAGTTATGGTTATCTAATACTAGGAGGTCCTGAAATGTTCTGAATTTCTCTTTCTCACCTATTAATTCACATGAAAACTGCTATGTATTTAAAAAACATTCAGACTCGCAAAAAGTTTGTATATAGTGGAAGTGTCTTCTATGATCGTTCCCTGTGTTTTCCACTTGGGTTAATTCATTATGCTAGTAACAAGTGACGTGAAGTTAGAGTAAATGAGCTATATTCTCTACCCTTCAGAAATCTTAAAGCATTCTGAACATGAAGAGGTAAAAAAACGCTCTAGCCAGAAGAATTTTGTCTGGATATTTACCTGTATTTGCAATAATTTCCAAATGCCTGGCAATACCTAAATGTTTGTGTCTATTTTTAAATAGTTAAACCTGAGATTAGAGCAGAAAATTAGTGGTGACATCCAAAAAATAGTCAGTGTTCCTTTCTGTAGTGACTTTATACACAGAGACTCTCTAACTCACACCGTGCTGTACACAAATTACTACTGAGGGCAGGTAAGTGGGACAAGGCAGTGGAAATTCCCAGATTCTGCTATTACAGAAATGTCACGCGTTAATTGAGTGTTGAGCTGATTTTCTCCACTGAAAATGCTGCTAAGCGCAGGTATGAATAACAGCAGACAATTGACCATTTGTCTGATTTATAGGCACAGTGGGGGAGTTTTAAAGAAACATGTCAAAGAGTGTTTCAATCTGTAACTAATTGTGGACTGAAGGAGGCTTTAAAAGCCTATACAAAAAACCCCCAAACCACCACAGGACATATTTTTTCCCCATGTCTTAGATGATCAGTGTATGCACATACACTCCAAATGTAGCTTAGCAATATTTACCTTACATCAAGATGTGGGACCAAGCTGAATGTCAAGATTTGTATCTTTGGTTAAGCCATTACACTATCTCCTTGAACATGGAATTGTATTTCACCCTGCAACACTGTGGCATCTAAGTCTGTCCATGTAAATCGGAGACTTCTGCTAAACTGCCTCAATTAAGAAGACAACTGATTTTTCACTGCATAGTAAATCATACCCTAACTCTAGTCAATGAATCTACGTAACACATACTAATTTAGGCATGTAAATGAACTACTCTAGAATCATAAAATTAATTTCAGAGATAAGAAGAAACAAACAGTTTCTTAAGAGTATGATATTTGGTATGTCTACATTAGCAATTTAAAGTAGAACTAGCTTGACTGATGTGATGTTGTTGTGACTTGATATATTTAAATTTGAATTAACCCCTGTATCACCAACCATGGCAGCAATACAAGCTTCAGGCCAACACTCCAGTTCAATTATGAAAGCAAATTTCTGGTGTAGATATGCCTTTGTGAACAGTTACACTCATGTTTGAATTATGTATATCTCTGGGTACCTGCATGATGAAATAATATCTTTGAGGTTTGCCCAGACTTTTGAAAATTAATTTCATCCATGCTTTCACACACGACAGGTATTGGACTTAAATAGCAGCAAAATTAATTCACTGTCCTCCTTCACAGGATTCTTTAATATTCTTCTTTATCAAAATGTCTAGCCTCGCCCGCTCAAAGCACCCCACTCTGCTGATAAAAGTTGTCCCCTTCTGGGTAAAGATCCCTGCCTATCAGGCTGCCAAAAACTGTATTTCTCGTTCAGTATTTGTATGGCATCTAACACAAGAGGATCTTGATCACATATTTGGGTTTTACACAAACGTTTGTGGTAATGGAGTCTGAAGTTGCAGTTACTCTAAGAAAGCAAATATGAAAGTGATTTTGCTATAGTCATGTTTATTTCCCCTACTATTCGTTCAGCTGTCATAATATCTAGAGTTCAAAAGTGTAGTGGGTCATTTACAGATAAAAGTATGGAGATTGCATAGGAATATCTAACTGAAAATTTTCTGTGAGTAAAGGACTTGGTTCTTAGCCCTTTATACTTCCCTTGGCACTGATGCTGGGTACTCTTTTCATGTTGCAGAGTCTCCAGCTTTCTCAGTGCCAATTCTTTATGCAGTATCATACAGCTTCTGTCACACCCCGTGACATAAACTCTGCTATAAATTGCTTCTGGCAGCATCGTGTTCCCTCTCCTTCTCCCCAGAGGCTGTAATGTCCATCTGTTAGTTGATCTTGTGGTTTCACAGGCCTCCTTAAACCTGTTGCATTTCTTGTTACTTACAGGAAAAAATACGGGGAGTTTTCTTTCCCCCATCACTACTAAGTTCAACCAGGGGGCCTAGTCATCGACTGCTTTAGAACACATCTGGATTTCTGACTGATTTGGTGGAAAACTGTGGGCCAAGTTTTTTTGCTTTCCCTTTCCTAGTTACACAAGCCAGTGCCTGCATTGGAGATTGGGAGAACTAGTAGTGAAGTTGATAGAATGATGATTAGGGGAGAGATTTGGCTCTGGGTACCACCCTTACCACCCTTGTATCACATAATTAAAGCTGCACATGGGAGGAAGGGCAGCTCTCAAACCCTGGAGATTTATGCAAGGGAAATTCATTAGCGTTTGGGCTTTGGTGACCTTATCTAAAATTTTTAACTAGTTCATAGGCTTGCACAGGCATTTTTGTTTAAATTTTAAAATAAATATAATGCCTTAACCATTTATAGAAATAAAAAATAAAAAAATCTTGCCAGTTCATAAGAAAACACTCAATACTGTGTACATATGGTTGCATTACCAGTAGAGATATAGCCTGAAACTTATGCAGTTCCCTAAGACATTTGTCCGGATCTTTTCCTTTCTGAAATAGAGTAAATTCTGCAATTTGCATGGAGATGGAAATGAACAGCTGCCTCAAACAGAATTCATGTGCCCCCAAAGCTGCAAACTACACAGTCATTCTGAGAATCTAAAAAATTTATTTTATTCAAATAACATTGACCTGGAACATTTCAGCCACTTATGTTTCAAGACTCTCACCTGGTTGTCCTGGTTTGCATTTCAAAAGCAAAGAATACTTATTCTTCATTAAAGTTATCAAATATACAAAAGTTCTGCTATGTAGAGGAGGGTAGGAGGGGAATAAGTTCTATCTTGCAGATCGAAGGCAGTGAAACTCTATGTGACATTGTAAGAAGCCTACTTGGGACACGTTCCTTACTATAGAAAAGCAGGACAAAAGCACAGTTGACTGAATGTATAAAATTTATTATTTCTTTTACTCAGAAATGCTGAGAAATTCAGAAGTTAAAGAAACAGTAAAAGTAACAACAAATAGACAATAACACATAGTAAAACCAGCATATGGCAAATATTTAATTTAAAAACATACTCCTCCTTTGATAACTACTCTGCTTTGTCCTGAGAACTAAGAAATAATGCTGTTTCTGAAAGTTTCAAACTTCTCCTATTTCCTAGGGGGTGTGGGAATAACTTCCCCAAAATGGCAAGCCCTTTGTTTCTGTGGTTTTTAGCCAGTTTTGGGACCCCTAAATATGAAGCTGGAGTGGAATAGGTGTAAATCAATCTGCTGACTGTAAAAGCAGATRTTGCCGAGTCCCAGCTCTCATAGCCACCTTATGTGTGAGAATTAAAAATGTAAATCCTGTAAAACATGATTTTCCATAGGCCGCTATTGAAGCTGAGAAACTGAGCACTCTGTAGCCATTGAAAATCTGAACTCAGGAGGATCTGGCTGTTTCCCTCTCTTATGTTGGTTTTTTTTTTGAGTTTGAGAGTATTAGGACCAAACCTGTACGCAAATATAGAAATTTGGCACTACCTATAGCTAGTCTTGTCTCTGTAGCAAGGCAGAGTAATAACAAAAGAGAGCAGGCAAGGGAAACACAGCCTACCCTGCTCCAGAAAATCCTACAGCCAGAGCAAGGAAAAGCTTAACTGAATTTTTTTTTTTTTTTAGCAAGTGCTACTGTTGCCCTAACACCACGCCCTGGCTCTGTGAGACTGTCACCATATAAAACAAACYTTTTTTTTTGCTTAATATTTATTATAGAGATCGCTGGCTTTTTGTCAGTACCTCACTGAAGGCTACCTTCAAAGTTGAGTGCAGACATTTAAATGGCACAGAATACCCTTGACTCCTACCTTGGACATTCTTCCTTAAGGAAAATAGTATTAATGGATATAGAAAGGGCTGTTTTTTCAAATTACCTCCCACACTGGTCCTGCAATGTTTGTACATAGGATGATAGGATTTTTCATATGCAAAATGTGCAATTGTGTTTATAAGTACAGATTTTTTCTACCCTAACTGTGCCATTTCTGTGCAGTGCGGGGAGTTCCTGCCCTTGTGTGAAGAGCTGTCAATAAGGAGGCAGGCAATCTGTCATGCCTCTGGACCTGATGTCTTGGCAAAAGTGGAGGTTCAGAAGTGTCCTGTTAATCAAGCAGCCCTTCCCTGCCCCATCACATTTCCCCTGGGGAGGGGGAAGTGAAGACGACTGGAATGACWTTTCCTTCCCATAATCTGGAAGTAGCAGGAAATTTGAATCCTTCCCAGCCCCTGGAGCAGGAACCAAAGAACAGAATTGTCCTCAGAAGGACAAAAAGTGGTGGGTGGAACGTGATTTGGTATCAGCCAGGGTCAGGGCTTAGGACAGCTTTGGGTTTGAGATCAACCAGACATGAAGCGGGAGAAGTCTTTTGCCAAGGACCAAAATTACTTATGAATGTGTATTAAGGAGACCTGGCAACTGATGTGGCACATAAAGCAAACTGCCCACTGTCCAGGAAGCTCAGCCACAGCCTGCTTTGCCTGTAATGGTTGGAAGTTGGAAGAAGAGCAAATGCTTCCCAAGACTGGCTGCAGGGAAGGGCAGATCTCCAGGTCTTGCTCCATGTGAGAGAAACGTGGCTGCCGAGAAGAGGACTCCAGTTTCCCAGGGGCTCTCCGAGGAAAGGCAAACTTGCAGAGTTTTGTTTGCTGTCTAGCTTGCCTCTTATCACTGAGTCAGATTGCTGCCTAACGGACGGAACAACTGTCGTGGTTTAACCCCAGCCAGCAACTAAGCACCACCCAGCCGCTCGCTCACT
>JAYKAV010002607.1:390877-415695 GCA_035582835.1 Phoebastria nigripes | reverse complement strand
CCATTGGCCAGTTGGGTCAGCTGTCCTGGCTATGATCCCTCCCAGCTTCTTGTGCACCTGGCAGAGCATGGGAAGCTGAAAAGTCCTTGACTGGTAGACTACTTAGCAACAACTAAAAACATCAGCGTGTTATCAACATTCTTCTCATACTAAATCCAAAACATAGCACTATACCAACTACTAGGAAAAAAATTAACTCTATCCCAGCTGAAACCAGGACAACAACTCACCAAAGGCATGTGTGGTTTTGCACAAGGTTAGGGACTGTAGAGAGTGGTGTTACAAGCTAAGAGGCAGGGTGGTCTCATCTGGGCAGATGGTGGGCACAGTCTTTCCTTCCTACCAAAGAAGAGGCTCAGCTAATCTGATATTTGGCAGTAAGGAAGCCATTTGTCTGGCTGGCTGTACCTCAACAACAGATGTTGTTCACAGTTACAATGACAGCAGGAGATGATTTAGAAACCACTCTCTTAGGAGAGCCATGGCTGAACACGTGAATTTTGACCACATTGTGACTTCAGCGAGATCAACAGTTCACAAACAGATATGCCAACCATACCAACTCCAGCTGTGCTTGCAAGGCATACAAAAAAGGCAACTGAGGGCTTTTTAACCATTTGCATGACTGCCTGTAGTGCTGTGTAGCTGAAAGAGAAATGAGCTATTGGTTAGGCTCCACACTTTGATGGGGGCATGATAACCCAAAGTTAAGTTCTTTAATTTCCTTAAAAACAAAACCCCCAGCTTTTTTTCCCTAATTCTGCCCTTTAGCAACTTCTGCCCTTTAGTTCTTCTAAGCAGGCTCCAGGCAGGATATCCACAGTAATTCAGGAGGATCTCTGAGTGCCTACAAGGACCACTTATAGGGTAAGATGGAGGAAAAACCTGAAAAGACCTGTAACTTGAAGGTTAGTCTAGATGCATTTTCTAGATCACTGCAAACATAGTGGATCTTAATACACCAAAGGAGTTTTTTCTTATGTTTAAGTTGAATTTCCTGTGTTTCAGTTTGTGCCCATTGCCTCTTGTTCTGTCACTGGGCACCACTGAAAAGAGCCTTGCTCCGTCCTCTTTGCACCCTCCCTTCAGATATTTGTATACATTGATAAGATCCCCTTGAGCCTTTTCTTCTCCAGGCTGACCAGTCCCAGCTCTCTCAGCCTTTCCTTGTAGAAGAGATGCTCCAGTCCCTTAATCACTGTAGTAGCCCTTCGCTGGACTTTTTCCAGTATGTCCATGTCTTTCCTGTACTGGGGAGCCAGAACTGGACCCAGAACTCCAGGTGTGACATCACCAGTGCTGAGTAGAGGGGAAAGATCACCTCGCTTGACCTGCTGGCAACACTCCTCCTAATGCAGCCCAGGATACCACTGGCCGCCTTCGTCACAAGGGCACACTGCTGGCTCGTGTTCAACTTGGTGTCCACCAGGACCCCCAGGTCCTTTTCTGCCAAGCTGCTTTCCAGATGGGTGGCCCCCAGCATATGCTGGTGCATGGGGTTGGTCCTCCCCAGGTACAGGACTTTGCACTTCCCCTTGTTGAACTTCATGAGGTTCCTGTCAGCCCATTTCTCCAGCCTGTTGAGGTCTCTCTGAATGGCAGCACAACCCTCTGATGTGCCACTCTTCCCAGTTTTGCGTCATCAGCAAACGTGCTGAGGGTACACTCTGCCCCATCATCCAGGTGATTTAATAAATATGTTGAACACTGTTGGGCCCAGTATAGACTGCTAGTGACTACTCAGCAATGGGAATGCCTCAAAGGTTGCAAGGCTAATCATTGCGCTTTTTCAGGAATGCTTTTTGAAGCCAGTGGTTTTATTTATGGTTATGAAATGTTCTTAGTGACAGAATACAAGCCTATTATTCTGCAGGCAGAATAGAAGAGTTTTCTCAAAGTCCTGCATTTCAGATATGCCAGATGTTTTTGTATGAGCAGCTTAACACTCTTCAGCACAGATGGAAGCTGTATCAGTCAGATGTAAATATAAAACACTCAATTTGATCAACCAAAAAAATCTTTTCATAATAACTATGGGAACTAACAATCTTTCTGTCCTTCTCTTATTATTGTATGCAGGACATGCCACAGAATTCTCTCTTGAATCTCAGGAGTGACTAGCTCTTCAGGGGAAGAAAGAGGACTGATGGGGAATGGCTGAGAAAAAGCATTTTGGAAAGGAATGTTCCTTTTGCTTTGCAGGCAAGCCAGTGAATGTAATTTCCATCTATTCAGCTGTTCTGGTTTGGACTTTTTTTTTCCCATTGCTATTTGTTTTCAGGAGAAAAGCTGACAGATTTGTGTCTAACTACCAAAACTACAGCTGTGAATACCATTTCTATCATCTCTAGAGCATTTGAAGGATATTCCCATCAGCCAAGAATGCAAAATGTGCTTCAGAAATTATAGTTGGTTTTAATTTCTCCTTATGAACTTCTCCTCCATTTTAGGCAAAAGGATGCCTTTTCTGTATCTGGGAGCACATTTTCATGCAGCAGCAGATTCCAAAGAGATTAGTTTCCAGCCCTCCTTTCCAGTCTTCCCTAAGGGGCATTGTCCACATCTTTTCATCTCATCAGTTTATATTCTTCTAAATTTTTTGTTCAGATTACAGATGCTGGATATCTCCCTAGCACCATTAAGCATTTCAGATCAGTCTTCAGTTACGAGGAAGAAGGGAATAAAAAAAATCACTGTCTGAATGCAGAAAAAAATAGAATATTCAAGTTTTGTTCCTTGGCATTTTTAAAAGTTTAACTGCAGACCCATGGGAAAGGTGAGTTCAAACTGTTGCTTAATCTAATTCTTTCCACAGAATGAGAAATCTCACCTCATTTTCTTTCCTCTTATGAGTTAGATCACATTTTATGTGGTATGCGACTTAATCTTATGAGTAGTACATAGTTTTGGAAACAGTTTAGTTGCATAGGCTTAGGAAACGCACATCATATGATCTCATATTTGTTTTAGTAAATTTTTACTAATGAACATTGCCAACAACTTTCAGGCTCTGTTTGGCGTATCAAAGATGCTTCGGGTGGTTTGGCAGCAAATAATTCCCTGTAATCCTGGTTCCTAAAGGCACAGTCTGATGGAGTGACAGCAAACAGGATGCTTGGTGGGAAAGCAGAGGAATGAGAAAAGAGAAGRAGATGGCAGTGAGGCATGTTTCAAAAAGGACTGGTAACGTTTCCCTAGAAGTCTGTGGGCTGTGGAGGGCACAAGGACTGGCCAGTGACCCCTCTTTGTGTTTTGACCCACAACATTGGGTATAAGAAGCAACCATATCAGTTTCTATTTTTTGTGCAGTGTGTCACTGGCTGTACCTGCTGGCCAGCATCTTCCTTTTCCCATGGTTCCTGTTTATAATTTCTCTTACTCCAGTGTGTGTCTTTTTCTCTTCCCAGCCCCAGTCATGTTTCTCCCCAGCACCTGCGGCTCAATGTGATCTTTGGCTTCTCCAGCTGTTGCCACTTGCAATGAAAGGAGTCCCCATTCCTTTCTCCAACCTGGCCCTCAGCATTTGGCCCAACTGTTCATGTGCCAACCATACTCCCTAAACAATTAATTTGGAATAAAACCAGTATGTAAACTAGCTTCCTGCTCGGTCTTTGGGACTGTGATCACTGCCACCCATGCTTTCTCAGACCAGAAATCATGCTGCTTCTGCAACTCAGGACTTTCAGAAAGCTTAGTGTGACAGTGATGAATTCAGCCATTAAAATCCCATGGCTTCTGCCAAAGGAATAGGATGAGCTATGAGAAGTCCAGAAATAAGCATTTTCAATAACAAAAGACTTCAACATTTTATGATAACATGTACGTTGTTATAACTGTTCTCTAAGGTACTGATTTCATTTAATGTACTGGTGTAAAAGATCCTTAGAAAATTCCTGTGGGTCTGAATGACTTGTGGGTGAGAACTTCTAAGTAAACATCATTGTATGAGAAAAGCTGTAAAACTGTATGGGTTACAGAAGTATATATAGTCTTTCTTTCAATATCTTCCTCACATGCAAAGTATTTAAGAGAAATAATCCAGGGGAAATGTTGTCAGTGGTACTACCAAATGTTCTAGTTATTAAAAGCTACCAAATGTTAAAAGATGTGCATAAAAGCAATGTGAAAGCTTTCTAGAAATAGAAATAAAAATAGAATAAAAGATTTTTGTATCTTGCACAAAGACAAGCGGTGTTTATTTCAAAGTAGCAGGCAGAAATTGATATGTGCTGTTAGTGCAGTTATGGAAAGCTCCCTCTTTTCCAGTCATGAACAACCTAATACAACCATGGACAGATTGCTGTAATATTGCTTGACAAATTTGCTGATTGATTGCTGTAAAAAACAGGTCCTGGTGAAACACAATTGATGAATGACATAAAGTCAAAAGGGAAGTTGTCTAACTGATTTCTGGAATATCTCAGGAACTTTATGAAACCCGCTGTAAGAAAGATTATATTTCTTCACAGGAATTGATTTTCTATTTTCCATTATATGTTTCTATACTGTGATTAATGCAGAATAACTGCAGAGAAAAATAGCACTGACAAACTTTGTATGTTTTGGCTAAAGCTACTGCTTTATGAATCACTGAATCCACAGTCTACTTCTTGTCCAATAAAGCTGCACAGCATTCTGGACAGCTATAGCATGGGATAATGATATATGGGACATGACGCACCAGTGTGTTGTTTATGCTTAGGGATTTTCTTGTGTGACATCTGGAATTGTTTACTGAGGTTTGAGGTTAAACTGAAGAGAACAATGATTTCCTCCTGGTCTCTGAATGAGACCTCTCCTCTCAATGATTTCCTCCTGATAATCCATCTGCTTTTTAACTACTCAGTGTCATTTGTGAACTGCTGTCAACTTCTACGTATCACTTCGAATACAAATGAGGTGTTCCATGTGTATTGGTGTTTATACAGACACATGGGCTTGGCTGGACTGAGTGACAAGGGCAGTGATGCCCTAATGGCCAAGTAAAGGAGAGGAAACAAACAATTGCATAATTTCTTCTTTAGACATTAATTCTGAGTGGTTTCACATATAGCTACTTACAGTTTTGGCCAGCTTAGACTAGATGGCACAAGGATTGTGTTGTAGACCCGGAATGACCATCAGTGGCAGTGAAACTTCCAAGAAAGTGGTCTTAGTCATCCTGAAGCCTGTACAGAGTTCACCCAGAGCTGCACCAGTCTCTTACCTAACCAAAAGCTTGCTTCAAAGTGAAAAAGGCTGTGACTGTCACTGGTGACACCTCCCTGTCTTAGATTGCTAGTTGTCAGTAGCTAAGCAGCTTGTCAAATAGTTGTCCACATGGTCTCCAGAGGTAGTTGTTGTAGGTAGACAGAGTAGAGCTGATGTAAGGCTGGCTAATGCACATTGATGATACATTTTCAGTATGTGAAGGGGACTTCAAACTGCAAGGGAACATTGTAATTCCAGTTACTGAAGAGGTGATTTCAATTTGGAGCAGGAATGAGAAGGCTTCTGCTATGATACAGAAAATTAAGTCCCCATATTCTTACCTACTTTAATCTCTTCCCAAACAATAAGAGATTTTAAAAGCTTGTCTTGTTTAGCAGAGCAAATCCAGAACCTGGGAGGAGATAAACCACTCTTTCTACCTGTATTGCTAGGAGTGATAGTAGTGATGAACAGCAGAGAAAGGAAAAAAGAGCTATCTGTGGTATAGAACAATGTTGGCAGCAAATAATTAGAATGATATGTAAATTTGCTAGCAGTAGATTCCAGCTGGAAATCGGAAGACAGATGCTCACCAGTAAGCTTTTGGAACAGCTACTCAATGGAAATTGCAAGGGATAAACAAAAATACTTTTAAGAAAGAGCTTAGTAAACCTATGAATCTGCCTGAATTACACAGTTACCCATGATAACAGGGAACTGCCTCAATGACTCAATTGGATCTGTGTTCTTTGCCTCAGTGAATAATGATTAAACGAAAGACAAAAAAGGGCATTTTTACTGTAGAAAGGTAATGCAAGATCTGTTTGATTGAGACAGTGGTCATAATGGAGATTAACACCGAAAGTCCTCATGGCCAGGAACTTGAGAAACTTACCTGGGTTTATTGCAATTTAAATAGGAAGTATCTGTGTTGCCAGGATTTGTATAAGCACTGCTCGTGCTGCCATTTCAGCAGTCCTAGCTCCCTTTCACTGCTTGTGAATCATCTTCCTGAACACTTGGATAGGAAAACTGTTCCTTACTTACTTTACTTCCAGCTGTGTTTGTGAGGTTGGGTATATGTGTGGATGACTGAAGGAAAAGGCGGTGGCGGAGTGGAGGGGTCCTTTATTCCAAGGGTGGAGTTGTAATGCAACTCATCGATACCCCCTTCCTGTATTAACTTTATCAACTGTTTTGTACAGCATCTGCAAGAATGTGTGAGAGAGAGCCTCTCTGAAATGTGACGACAGGCGATGTCATGCTGAGCCAGAAAATGTCTGTACAAAGTGCCTTTGAGTAGTTAGGGAAAAAAGGGCATGGATAGAGTTGGTCAGAAAAAGCTTAATAAAACTTAGGTTTGTTTTTTTGGTTTTTTTTTTTTTTTTGGTATGTATTAGTCAGCTCACTGAAATTAAATAATTTTGCAGAGTCTGAACTTGCTTTCAGTGGTGTCCCAACACAACCTTGTCAGCCAAACAATTTTCAGGACAAGGTTAGATGCCAACATATCACCTCCATGACTTTTTTTCAGGCTTCTCCTGAGCTGACAAACAACCTGAACTCATTGACTCCTGGCTGACAGCCATATTGCTCCATGGCCGGCTGAGCTGACAAAATCCATAGTTGGAGCAGCTTGCAGGCACAAGCTTGATGCTGGGTTTTGTACAACTTGAGTGAGTGTCTTAACAACCAACCTGCTACTTGTTTTGTTGCCTTTCTGTCTGACTGCTCTCCCCATCTGAAAGATGGCTCTGACCTGGTGCAGAATGTGAGAGTTTCTGAAGTCCTAAAAATTCCCCGAGGACAGGAAATTTTTTGCAGCACAGCATTTCTGCCATGACTTTCCTCTTCAGCACATCCAAAACTCATGCTGTTGTCCTTGCTTTCTTTGCCAAAATCCTATTCCAACTCCTCATAAGAAAAAGATACGTGAATTTTAGTTGGAACATATACAGAGACAGGGGCAAGGCAGCCTGGCTAAAAAGAGCCCAGACACATGACAGAGCATGTGGTAGTTACCAGATCTACTCAGAAGCTTCTATTGCAGAGAAGCTACCTTGCAGGTCATTCCCATTTACATCCACTGAGAGCAGCCAGTGAGAAGATGGAGAAGAAATGCAGGAGGCCAAAGGCAATTAAATGTATTAAATTATCTAGATGTGAGAGCTGATTGACTGAGTGACTATTATGTGACTATCATTAACAGCTGGGTCCCTGCCTCTTCATTGTTTTGGATACAGGATGCAGCTGTTGATCACTATTCACCAGTATCATTATTTTGTTAGTGACAGAAGACTATTCAGCTGTTATCCTAGGATGCTGGACAGTGGAAAGACCTGCCTGTTTTATCGTTTGCAGACGTCCAGAGTAGTTGAAAAAAAAATATTCTACCTTTCTGTCCACCTTTCAATTATCTAGGGGACACACAATGTATAAGATAAACACCAATGGCTGAGAAATAACCTCAGAAAGAAGATCAGAGGGAAATTGGTTTATACACTTAGCTGATGCATGAGCTAAAACTGATATGCTGGAGCTTTGGATTTTTGTACCATAAAGGGGAAGAATGAGCAGATTTACTGCCTTGTAGCTTTTATAAAAAGGTTATTCCAAATACTTTTCATGTAAGCCTTGCAAGGATTCAGTATTTACGTAGTTCATAGGGTGCAATTAATGCTTACTTATCTCTGCTTTTCACATAAAACTTCTAGAAAGATAGATGGCATGTACTTCGAGACTTTAAGTTCACACAGMGAAAGGAGTATAGTAATATTTTCCTTGCATCCTCAAAACCCATTCCATTAATATCTATCTACCAATAATTAGTGGAGAAGCTAAACAATAATAATATTTGCTAACATGTAGGCTTTTGTTTGTAAACAAATTACAGACTGAATGGACTACAAGGGCAGTGGCACTGCTGGGACTCACCATCAGTGTTTGGGATTCATCCCACCTTATTACCTGGTGCCAACTGACTAGTTCATTTTTGGGACTGGTGGTTGTGGTGAAAGACTAGGTCACAGTGGGAGCTCCAGGTGTTGATCCTGTGTAAGCAGGCCTTCTTATCAGGTCGGTCTTCCTAATCAATCTCAGAGTTGTTGAGTTGGATTTCCTCATGTTAGAAAGATGTGAGTCATGGAAAGAGACAGGCTTGGGGCTCCTGTACTATAAATTGTGCTAGTAAAGAGGGCTGTGACAAAAGCCGGAGGAAATGTCTCTGTGAAGCATCAGCCAAAGAAACTATGGCTAATCTACATGGGGAAATAGTCTGTGTTGTTTCTGTGGAAAAGCTAATCTGCATTTACAGAATTCTCTTAGACACTCCCATTGCTCTCTAAGAATGCCAAGAAGAACATGGAGCTATGCCCAAAGTTTTCCTTGTTTCATAATTGTTTGTACGTGCTCTGAAAGCCCATGGGGCACGGTGGATTGCTAAGCCAGAAGAATATGGGCAATGACTTCTGACTGTCAATTGAAGCACATCATTACTTCATCTTAAGGAATTGCTTGCCCTACCCCTCTCCTCCATGGAGAGCAACTCAAAGCAAACTCTGGACCTTTTTCTAAATAGGCTAGATTAAAAACGTGATTTGAGATTCAAAATATAAGAAGATCTTGTCTAGCTGTTCGATTAACAGTTCTAACCGTGTGTCACAGGGCATCACTATGAGTCAACCTGCTGTCAATGAACGCYACCATGATTACCGACACTAAACAAGTCTAAAGGGGTAACTAACAAAGAAATGCCTTAGCACAAATGCTTTGCCATCTTCAAAATGTCAGCTATCACTACTGTTCAGATGCTTTCTCTGAGAATTATGCTGCAATTCAGCAGCTAAGAGTAAGTACCAGTGTGACTAAGTGCAACAACCCCGTAGTGAGTTAACACCCTGAAAGTGATATAGGAAGATAGATACCTTCCAAAGACAAGCAATTCTTCAGAAGCTTAAATGGCTAATCTGAGACAAACTGATTTACCAATAACTTGTAAACTATGTGGCCCAGATATCTGGTACATAGAGCTCTTGGAACTTTCCATGAAAAAGGAACCCCAGACAAAAATAAACATTCACTAAAAATACATCATGTTTCTTTCTGGGGTGAGGGTAAAATGACTTTTAGACACCACTAACATCCTGGTTGAGTCAATTCAACCTCCCTTAAAATACATAGTTGGGTTTGGTTGAACATACTAGTTTTTAAATGGTGACAGGCTAAAGAAACATCCCTACAAGAGCTGACGATAAAAGTGGTTTTTCTTTTCCTTCATATTTTCTTACAAAAAGACAAATGAATAGAAAAATTAATAGAAAAAATGAGCTTTTAAGCTTTTCTCTGGAGGAGTTCTTTTTCAGGTAAATTTCATACACCTGCCTTTTGAGGTATTTTCCTTTTTTCCAGCTTCTTAGTCCTAGCAGGAAGAGCTCATATGAGAAGGCAACACTTGCAGAGTGGTCTGCATTACATATCCTACAGTGAGTGATGCTTAGCCAAGATTTGCTGAGTAATACAGACTTTCTCATAAGTGATGGCCTACTGAGAAACTGGGTACAAACAAGTTTAGGCAAGGGAAGCAAATATGGAATAAGCAAATCTGTCTCTGACATCTGAAGATAATCTGGTTGTGGCATGTTCATATAAGGGAATTGCTGATTTAGTTTAATGCAGACATCTGCAAAAAAAGTTTGTTAACAAACTTGACATAAATGATTTGGGAATTTTATAAACGATATTTAACTGAACTCCTCAGAAGAATTAAGCTGGAACAAAGAGTGGATTGAGTAGTGAACAGGCTGAGAGTCTGCTGCCTGAAATACCCGGTGCAGGCTTGAAGTCAGCAGACGAGTGGCTGCTCTGTTTGTAAAAGACCTGCTTTTTGTTATTCTACTTCCTAAATAGGTTCAGGAGTATTGCCTTCCACTTCTTTTATGGGCTACAGGAAGGTATGAAAGGAGAATAGTAGAGACTGGAAGACTTATGTTTTTACTATTCCTTTATACTGATTGTGGAGCCAGTATTGACTAACTTACCATGTGTCCCTTTAGGACTGGTTTAGCCCATGTTCCCTAGATGGGGTCTGTCAGCCTCACCTGCAGACTTCAGTTCTCTTTGTCCACCATCTCTTTGTCCACCAACAATATTATGACTCATAACAACATACTCGAATTCTGCTCTGAAAGTAGGGCAGTGAGTTGAGTTTGGACGGCAAGATATCCCTTGTGATCTTCTGGACTCCTGAAGATCGTGCCTAGGGCACCTTGTATAGACCTTGAATCAAACTTGGAAGAATGTACTTCCTGGCATTCCCCGCAGCCTCAATTAGCTGTTCTTCATGACACCTATGTCTGGTGAATCTCTGGACAGTCTTTTGATGATGCCAGGGTCAGGCATAATATGCCCAGGCCATAAAGTAGCAGGGATTCAGCAGTAGGCGCCCTGCTAGAGACTTCATGCTGGTTCTCAAAAAAAGGGGTAGGTGCAGTGCCTTGCCACAGAACACCTACTGCATCCTTGAGATGTCACCCTGAAGGATATATTTTTTTTTTTTAAACAATTATTTAAACATGCATTGTTTCCCTTTCCCGGCGGTCTTCTCGCCTGGGCCATGTCCTAGAAAATGGTTTCATTTTATCACTCTGGAGCAGCTTTACCAGAAGCAATGATGTTGTGCATTCTCTTGTACTTTTATAAATATTTCTAAAGTTCTGTTTTCATAAATGCAGAGGAGGCAAACTATGCAGCCCAAAAGAATAATACTAAAATGTTCTCTTGGAATTTCCCTGGGTAGTTTTTTGTTGTGGAARTCTAAGAGGAAGCGGCACAGGTTAGCTGGGTGACAAGGCGGAGTTGAAGACTCTAGAGTTGAAGGAGGATTGGGGTGAGCTCAGGTGCTGGTCACATCCACTCACACTGTTTGGAGATGAGAGTGTGAACATTTCCTACCAGGAGACAGGGTTTCCCTGCTTGGTGAACTTTTCTATATGTGCATGCTCGCATCAAGCCAGAAGAAGCACAGAAGCAGAACAGGCGAGCAGATGTGCACCAATGAGGGACTCAGGCATAGGCTGATGTGGCAGTGCAAGGACAGGCATTTATTCTTGACGGTAACAAGATGTAAGACTAATGTTAGATAGTTGTTTCCATTGGAAAAGAGTTGTAGTGTTCCTGAGAAAACATGATTCCACTCAGCTTGCTTAGAGATTATTAGAGAGCTCTAAAATCCATGGTTGATTAAAATTTATATACAGATGTTGTTCTTAAACAGTGTTTAAGCTTTCAAAAGTGTTTGTGCACAGACCTGTCAGGATTGCAAAACCAGATGTCCAGTGAAGGTTGTGATGGTCGACTCCAGAAACACGGAGTATTTGTTGTTGCCGTTACTCTGAAGCACAGAGATGCCACAGCTATTCAAATTACCTGGAGGCTTTATGGATGTCCTTTTACGGAGGGGAAATTTGATCCAAACAACAAAACATTTTCATTAGGTGTTTTGTTCTATTGAATCTGATCATCTCCTAAACYTACAATGCTTGCATATACAGCACTGAAATTCAGATGAATGAGAAACAGCATCTGCAGCATTAAAAACCAAAGATACAACTTCCCCTCTTTTTCCTCCCAGGTGCTCCTCTCCTCTCCCTCCCTTCTGGAGAGCTTTTGAGTTTTATCTCTTGAGTTTTCCAGTTGGTCTTAACATTATACTTCTCAAGTATGACATTAATGTTCATGCTAATAATGCTAATGTTAATGTTAATAATGTTAGTATTAATGTTAATAATGTTTAAACTCCTGTCTTATGCTTTCATTAGTTTTTTTCTGAAAGGAATAACAAATGGTACTTCCCTCATTATCCCTGCACATAGTATTTTAATTTTGTGTGGATTTTATTGAGTAATATCGTATTTTACAATACCAGATGTTTCCTTAAATGTGCAACAAGTTCCTGGATCATTTGTGGTCTATTAAAACACTGGAAGAAACAACTTGCATTGTGAAAATCACAAACTTTTTTTTTCATGATAATTGAGCGCAGCCAGACTTAAAGCATCATTCTGGGTACTTTTCAAAAGTAACGATATTTTCCAGAATCTTGTTTTGATGACATTTTAGTATGTTCACATGAAATAGATGTTCCAGCAGTGAAATACAAACTTGGCATTCCACGCACTTGCTTCCAGTAAAAAGGCCAATGCCAATGCCTATTGCTGTTGAAAAGGAGACATGCAGCATCTGAATGGTAATGCTACTATACAGGGCATAGGACTTTCTCAAATTACATTGACCTACATATTTTACATGATGACAATAAATACTAAAATTTAAAGAGGTATTTCTTCAGGCACCAAGAATTAAACTGCAAAACTTCCTACTGCAGAATGGGGTAGATGCTAAAAGTGTGCATGTGTTCAAAAAGTGGTTAGACATGACGAAAAATTATCTCAAACAGTATTTAGCAGGAGACATTCCCTCTGGCTCAAAAATCTTCTCAGCTGCAGACCTTTGACCGCTGTTTAACCTGATTTAATACAGCAGTTGTTCTACTCTTAGGCATGAAATAAAGGTGGATTTCAAAACTGTTTATATGATTTAGGAATATAAATCTGTCTGGAGATGCAGGATGTGCATTCCTAAATTCCTTAGGCATTTTTTCAAATCTCTGCCCCTAGTTGACCACCTATTTTGAAAGCCTTTTTTTTTTTTCCCCATCCCTGTTTGTATTGAATCTTGTTCACTTCGAGTTGTCAAAAATCAATGAGATGTGAGGGGATTTCTCAATGTGATTTAGGGTGGTGAGGCTGGGACTTAGGAATACATCTAACAGATTCAGAGGAGAGTTAGTTGATGTAATTTCACAGCGGCCTGTATGTTACCTTCTGGATCACCAAGTTGTTATAGATGTCTCAGAAAAAATGGGCTTTAAGGCAGGAACTGAAAGAGGAGTTGGTTGTAGCATGTCTATATCATGCAGAGACCAACATGGATAAGAACACAAGTATGCCTTCTGTTTATTTATCTAGTTTAAATCGTAACACATTTAACTTGTGAAAGAATGTTTTATCTTCTTTAAATCACCAGCTAGCTGCAGTGGATGAAGAACTATTGCTTTGTTCTGGACTCCTCAGATTAATAAGCACTGCTTTTATTCTTGCTAGAAGCAGCACTGAATTAACCCTTCAGGTCTTCAAGAAACCACTGGACTAGTTACTCTAATACAGTATTTTTCCTTTTTTTTAATTTCTTGTTGGTGAACATCCTACAATTTTTCCACCGTAGGTACAAAGGTATTCTTCCTGGTAATAGGCTTGCTTGTGCAGACCACTTAGATATGGTTGGTGGATTAGGTATTAAAACTGTGTTTCCTAGAGAGATTACACTGATAACAGCATAATTAATGTCTGCTTGGGTAGCATTAAAGTATTCAAACATCTTATAATGTGCTTCCCACCCAATACTGCCAATACATTGTCATCATGTCAGGATTTTATAATTTAAAGGTGTTTAGGCATTTTTTCTGAAATCAAATAAAGGCATTTTTATATAGCTTAGAGAGACAGGCAATCACTGTCAAGCAAGTATTTCCTATTGCTAAAATAAAGGATTTTCACAGTTTGCTTGTATTGTTGCCAGCAATCTAACAACTGTTAGATTAACAGTTATTAAATTTGCAATAATATATGCCAAACTAAGACTGAAAGCAGGCAGGATTATGCCATTTTTCAATGATACAGGAAATATTAGGTGATCAGTTTATTATCCTTAGATCATATTTTTCTTGAAGACCAGTAAACCAGACATAAAATGGATAATTCTTTGCAAAAACAATTTTCTTTGTGTACTTATCAAAAAGGGGGCATGTTGAGGAGCAAAATTAACAGATTCTGAAACAAGTAGTTATAAAGGACTAAGTAATTTTTTCCTGACAGAGACATCGTGATGGAAAGTTCAGAACCTGAGTCTTGCAATGTGTGTCTTGAAACTTTACCTTGCCCTTGTGTCTTTGACCTTTGCTCAGCTATGTGCCATCCCTTGATGCTGCTTTTACAGATAAAAATCTGAAAAACACAGTTCAGTCCACACGGTTTGATGTGCCCATAAATGCCATGGGATTTCTGACTTCATCTTAGGCATTACTGCCAGACACAATAAAAGTTTCATTTGTCCCTTTTATTAAGGTTTTCTTCCATTTTTGTAAAGTTTTAGACATACTTTGAGTGCTAAATAAAACTCCCCATAAGGATATCTCAGAAACTAAGATAATTGCTAATTTTCCATTGATTTTTATAGTAGTTTACAATGCAGCTCTCATGCAACAATGCCAGAGAAGTCCTCACAGCAGGAGCTGAGAAACAGCTTCATTATCTCCCGTAAGGTGGAGAGTCCAGTGTTACACTGAGCAGCAAYGTTCTTCAACAAGCAGCTTCAGGCTTTTAGTCTGGAGCTCCTGGCCTTTTTTATGGCTACAGAAATTTTGCTGAGGATTAGAGACGATGCAACACAAAATAGTTGCCACAACCACCAACCACCGGGAGAAGGTTTATGCTGCAATTTAAGGGTCAAGACCCAGCCAGCCTGGAGCTGATGATCACAGGCAGCCTCGCAGGATGGTCCTCCTCTGCCTGCAAGCTCAGTCTGTCCTCCTGCTGCGAGAGCAGCAAGGGTCTCCACACTCCGGCTGGAGTGAGCGGACAGCCTGCTCATGCAACGAGGTGCAATTTACACCCTCTCTCGCTAGCCCACAGCTCCTATTTGTGCCACAGCCACCTCACAAACTGGGGTCAGATGAGGGTTATGCGGGTACTTGGTGTTTGCTCCGGCCTTTCTAAGAAACAGACATTTGGTGGAGATTTTACCGAGGTAAAAAATGCAAGTGGCAAGTGTCACAAGCTCTGAGATGCAGCAGCGTGGAAAACTCCCTATGTTTACCTTTCTCTCCTACTACATCATTTATGTTCATTTGTCTTCCCTGCAGCCATTAACGGCTGAATGACAAATTAAAATTGATAATCTCTGATGACTCCCTTTACAGACAAGTCCTGGAAACACAAAGCTGGTGTTGCTGCTGTTCTCCCTTGACATTTGGTGAGGCAGCTTGATTCAGTCACAGCTGGAGCTGGCAGCTGCGCTGGCAGCAGCCCTGGCTTCCTCAAAAGCTTCCTCGGTCTCTGTTGAAATGGCCACAGCCAATTCTTTCGAATTTGGATTTGCAACCTCAGCAATCCCCGCAATTAATTCATTGCACAATGATGCCTTTTGTCACAGATCTGTTAAAATGGTATTGACTGCTATTTAACAATCTCCTCCCAAAGAGATCAAGCAGCTGTAGATTTCTGAAGGTTTAACATTGGAAGTGTTTCATCTCTTCCCCCAGTATTCAACAGAAAAGACTTTTCACCTGATTTCTTCAGCATCAGAACTCAGTCCTTTCTGGTTTTCCATTCCCCTCTTGTCTAGAGTACCTGGCAGTAAGCTGAAATGAGCATACTTCTCACTGGTAGGTTAATTATTTTCCATGCTGGTTAATTATTTTCCACACTTAGCCTGAAGCACCTTAACTGTTTGTATTGACACAGAAAGAAATGATAAAATTGAGGGTGTTTCATGAATATTTGTACATAGGAAAGTAACGGTTAATGAATAGTTACTGAATGAACAACTCAGAAGTTAGCTCCAGCTGCAGAATATCCTTTCTTTCTATGGAAAAAAAAGATACATTTTTGTCCGCGAAGTAGCTATAATTTCCATTGAATCATCAGTACACAGCATGTGCTATTCAAACTTTTGAGTGRATGACTTACACAGGACAAGAAAGGAGACTTCTATTTGACTTATTCTTAAAATTAATCAGAAAATATCTTTCTACATACAAAAACATGAGAATGAAAAATGACGTTTTCATTATTCATAAAAAAACACCCGAAAGCTGTTAATTTTCTCTGACTTCTTTTTTTGGGGGGAAGGCACTTTCTTTCCTGCCAGTGTGACTGGAAACAGAAAGAAAAAGAAGATTTTAACTTAAAAATATGTGATGGCAGTATCTTTTCATTTTTAGGAAAAAAAAAGTGAGGTTGTTACTGCCTCTTGTTGCACTAGTTATTAAAACCACATTGACTGAAAAAAAACCCAATTTGGCTATGTCAGTTTCCACGAGTGTTTTGAAGTTATCAGACAATCAGTGTTCAATTTACATTTTTTTAATAGTTCAAATGTCAAAATCCTTGAACATATAGGAAGTTGGCTGCTCAGTTGGACAGTTGTTTGAAATGCCGYGTTAATGGAATAAAGGAGACTCTTACTGTAGACTCAAGAGCTTAGTTCTCATAGTTTCTGTTGCCTTTTTCTTGTCTTTGCGATCAAGTGAAATATTAGTGTAGAAATCCTCAAGACTGCACCTRTGGAACCTCATCAGATGACAACAGGCATATGCAGGCAGCTCTGCAGTAACCTTCAATATGCTGTGAGCTGCAGTAGTGCTACAGACCAGCAGTTATGTAAATGCTGTATCTTTAC
Source organism: Phoebastria nigripes (assembly GCA_035582835.1). Classification (NCBI taxonomy): domain Eukaryota; kingdom Metazoa; phylum Chordata; class Aves; order Procellariiformes; family Diomedeidae; genus Phoebastria; species Phoebastria nigripes. The sequence goes on along the minus strand of JAYKAV010002607.1, from coordinate 398,991 downwards.
AATTATTTTTAAAGGAAAATTGTAGTGGCAGCTTGACTGTGCAACTTAGCTGAAGCAGAAAACAGAGCAACAACATTTTGACAGGGATCAAAATCACTTCCAAAGGAAATTTTCATTTCACCGTAGCTATTTTTCAGAAAATATGGATTTTGCCAGAAACTATGCAAGTGCCGCTCCTTTCTGAGTACATTGACAGTAAAATAAATCTACCATAGACTCCTCAAGCCCTAGGAAATCAAAACCGTTATCACTTTAGAACTGAAAGACTAAGTCTAATGTCAATATATGCAACTATACATGCTATAAATAACCTAAGAAATAATGGAAAATGAGATACTTTTATCAATTTTAAGCTTAAGCATACTTTGCGAGTCTTGAGGCTACTGAACACTCCCACATCTCTTAGAGAAACGAAGAGTAATATATTCCCCGGAGCCAGCAGGCGTGAGGTACGCTCACGGTCCCTGCAGCAACAGCCATACCTACACACGCGGACCGAATGGGTTTTCCCCGCTGGCAGATAGGGTCGGGAAAAATGCTAACAGCGCACCCCTCCCTTGCTAAACAGTAGGGCTGAATTTAGCGAGAATCAGTGGGAGGCGATACCATGGAGCAACATTGTGCCTGCCCAAATACAAGACCCAGAGGGGTACCCAAATACGAATTTCACCCTAATGCCGCTGCACCCTCCGAGCACGGCCTGGCCTGGAGGCAGTTCACCCGAAGTCACCCCAAACGAGAAGAAGTGTCCCCTGGAAGGACACTGAAGCTGCCTGCGGAGCTCCCGCCCCGGGTGTGCGGCCACCCGGCTGGCTTGATGCCCCGCGTGGGGGCTTTCCGTGGGCGCGGGGGGAGAGATGGGAGGGGACACCCTCCCCGGGAAGGCAAGGAGAGAAGCACCTTCAGCCTGCGGAGGTGACCAGCAGCAGGCAATAAAGCGCCGGCGAGCAGAGCGCGGCTTGCAAAGCCGCACCGGGCGCTGGGTGCGTGCCTCCGGCGGCACTGGGACCGGCACCCCCCGCCTCCGCCCACACCTGCGCTGCCGCCAGGCGGCTTCGGGGAAGGCCGCGCCACCGCCTCCGCCCGCTTCCCGCGGCGGGGGTCGGGCGGCGGAAACTTTCTCCGCGCTCCCTCGTAAACACGGCCCGGCGCCCTCCCCCGGCCGCTATTCTGGAGCGGCGTGATGTCACGGCGCGCTGCGGCGGCACCCCCGCCGGCCCCGGGCCCCGCGGCTCTGCCCCGCCGCCGCCCTGCCCGCGGGGAGGGGGGGCCGCGGCCCGCCCTCACCTGCAGGGAGGGGGCGGAAACCGGGGGGCGGCCGAGCGGGGCGGGCAGGGAGGGGAAGAGCCCGCTCTCCCCTCCACGCCGCAGCCGGCGGGGGTGCCGCTGGGGGCCGCCGGCGGCCGCGCTCCCGGGCGGGGCGGGGCCGTGCCGCGCCGCCACGCTATTAATAGCCGGGGCCGCGGCGGGCGGAGGGCAGAAGCGCGGGCACCATGCAGGGTAACGGGCAGCAAGCGGCGGCGGGGAAGGGTCATGAGGACCACCTGGGCGGGATAGGGGCGGCCGACGGCGGGCTGCAGGCTGCGGCCGTGCCCATGCTGCCGGCCATGGAGGTGGCCGAGGAGCCGGAGAAAGCTCCGGGCGGCAAGAGCAAGGACCCCAACACCTACAAAGTGCTCTCCCTGGTAAGGACCGGGGGGCTGGCGGCGKTTTGGGGGCGGGTGGCCTTCCCCGGGGCTCACCTTGCTGGCAGGTGCGTGAGGAAGCGGTGCGGCTGAGGGCAGGTGTTTCACCCCGCCGGGCTGGGGAGGGACAAGCCTCGCCTCGGCCCCTCGGGGACGGGAGAGGAGCCCGTGGCGGGGCCTTCAGAGCCTCCCGGGGGGGTCTGTCCTSCCGGTCTGGAGCGGCGTCGGGAGAGGGAAACCGCCCGCGGCAGCAGCGGCTCCTCGGGATGCCTGGGGCAGCAGAGGTGCGGGACGGCTCCCTCCTTACCGCCTCAGGAGCGAGCTTGGGGCAGAAKTGTGGCACTTGCGCGTACGTTATTGCTTATAGACAGCAACCTGCCCGAAAGGGGGATTTATAGTTTTTCAGTTGATTTGTTTTACTCTTTTGACAGCGCTCAGGGTTGAATCGTCTCTATTCTGTTGTAGTATTAAYGGTTGTCCCATCTTCCATCATGTGGTTTTAGCTGTTTGGTGTAGGGGACACACCAGGGAAGACAAAAACAGGTGAAAACAGGAAAATATGGCTGGAAAAGCTAAAAAAGAGTTCAAGAGCTGAAAGGATGGAGGAAGTATAAAAACTTGCTTAAGCTTCGCTGAATTTGAAGTACTGTGGATTGAAAGTTTGTCTCCAAGTGCTGCTTGGAGCCACTTTCGGCCCTGGTTTGGAGGCCCTGGAGGCCAAAGCCATTGTTAGCAGGTAGGTCACTTTCCAGTTTTAGCCAAGCTGCTGTATTATAATTATCCTCCCTGTAGGATAATTATAATAAATAAGTCCTTCCAGACTGCCTGGAGTGATCATTATGAGGCTAAAATCATTATCAAGGTGAAAGAACGGCGGCATTCTTGGAAGGAAGCTTCAGTGGAACTGCAGCAGACTTTATTACATATCTCTCTCTATCCATAAGTAGTCCTCTTTCAATGCAGTAAAGCATAAGGATCAAGATGCCTTTCCAAATTTACCTATAGCTCTGTAATCTGGTTACTGTTTCAAATGAACCGTCCACCTATCGTAGCAACTACATGTTGGTCGTACTTTCTGACATAATGGGTGGTAAGTTGCATTTCCAAGTTTGTCAGAACATTATAAGTATCAAAATTCATGTAAGGGTCTATGGTAGTTTCCACGTGGAAGTTTTTTTGGCAACTATTCTGATGGAAAGTCCTCTTAAATAAAGGTAGTGGTTTGTAGCTTGTTTCATTACTTTGTTGTCTTCTGGGGAGGTTAGGTTATAAACCTAATGGCCATAAAAGCTGTTGCAGTTGGATGGTGAAAACAGCTCAGCTTTTTTCAGGCTTAGAAATAGGTAGTAATAGTGGAAAATAATCATACACTGTTCAAAACCTAATGTTGTTGCTCTGAGCTTTTTAGGCTCTAATGCAACAAAATGATTAGAGATACATAGCCACTTAAAGACTGGAGTTGAGCACAAGTTAAAATGTTTGCAGGTACATACTCTTCTGAATTAAATCCTTATTTTCCAAACCATAGCTGTTCCCTGAGAACTGGCAAAAAGTTCATCCTGTGCTGACTAACGTGTCAGAGTGAAATCTACGTCATCTATACAGAAATAATTTAAAACTTCTAAATATAAATGACCATGCAGTATTGTTTTCAGCTATTGCAGACACTGAGATAATTTAGAATATTCAGAGAGAACTTGAAAAACTTTCTAAATACTGCAGGTGATACTGGATTGAGTAAAACAATATATTTAACCATGTTAGAAAGTGGAAAACTGGAGTTGGAAATGCAAGTTTGTTCTTTCTCACAAGCCAATGCATTTGTAATGCACTGATGATACCATCCCGATGTAAGAAAGAAGTGAGTAGACTTATCTGCTTGGTGTTTTGGGTTGGGCAGTGTGAAACTATAAAAGTGACTAGATATACGTAAACTCTCTTTGCCTGCATTTACCCTAGTTGTATGCACCGTTGCTTCCTTTATTTGGGCAGATTAAAAAAATCTGGTTTCAGGTAAGTTCATGTTGAATTTTTTGTAAAAACTGATGAGTGCATTTCTGGTGATTAGACAATACTTGAATTACTTTTTTCATTTTTCTGGAAAGCACAGACTTGCTTGCTTTCCTCTCTTCCTATCCGTGTGCCTGCCACCCGGAGATGTCCGTACAACTTGTGAACACGACCTCGATATTCCCAGATTCCGTCCATGAGCCAACCTTACCCAATTACAGAGGAACTGCAGAGTTCACATGTAGAAAAGGTTGTACCATGCTGACTCTACCCATGGGTTTTGTTGGTTGCTCCAGAAGACTCTGTGCTACGTGGCAGTACTTAGTTGTTTACTGAATGTACATTGGTTGAGGGAGGATGTAGGTAGATAAGGAAGCGGTATAGAGTCATCTCCACTTCTAGCAGTGCTTGCTGTGGCAGGCATAATTTTAAGTACAGCTGTAGGCTTTCATACCATGCAAGTTGCTCTTCCGTTCCTGCTGCGCAGGGAGGATTCTGCAAATGGTGGGACAGGCCCACAGGGATTTACTAACCTGTGGTGCTTCCCTAAGGTGACGGAATAAAAACATCCAGCTTTGAGTGATTGTGAGAGATGGTGATCCTTTTATCCATTTATGTAATTTCTGTGCGCACCTTTTCATTTAGTGTCTTGCCAATTTTCTGAGCTCGTACCTTTGTCCCTCAAAGCCCAACGAGCTGTCTACCTGTTTGTAGTCTCTCCAGGCTCACCCACTGCCATTGTGTGACTGAGCAGCATGCTGCTGCCCAAGAGAAGTGTAACTCTTGCTTAGGTTTGAGGTTTTCTATTCCAGCTTGCCAGTGACTCTCAGGCATTGCATTTTGGTCTGATTCACTCATTCCATTAAAATAAAATTTTCCATGCATTTATAACAGCCGAAACATTGAGGGGGAAAAAAAGTAACAAAATAGACAACGTTTCTTTTTGACAGTTCCAGGCTTTCTTTCTCAGAACTGGAAAACTCACTTAAACTGACACTTTTGTTAAAAAATTTCTTAAGGGATTTTTGCAACTTGAGAATTCCTGATCGGAAAAAAAATTATCAGAAAATTCCAGGTAAGGTCCAGACTGAGACACTGAAAGTGTGTTAGTCTTCTCTAAAGAGTAACTCAAGCATTGCAGAGTGCATAAAGATAATAAATGTGAGGTTTTAAAAAATGCTGTGGGAATACACTTAAAAATATTTTGTAAGTCTGGGATTATTTTTTCCTTGTACTTTTTTCTTTAAGGCAGTCTAGTCGTTTTTTTTTTTTTTTAAGACTAGTGTTTTATGCACGTGCCAAACACTGAACAGTCTTTTGAAATTTTCTTTTATTCAGTTGCCTTCTGCAATTCACTGAGAAGGTAGCTAGAACTTGTATAATACCTGTGAGTTAAAACAGTTTTACTTAACAAATTAAGACAGTGTAACTCTTGGCGCGTACTCCCAGAAAGCTGCTCTGTGTTTTACGGCTGGTTGCAGATGCACTGAGAAGCAATCCAGGATATGTGGTTGCACTCCTGTAGGTTTGGTTACTTTTTCTTTCTGATGGTTAGTGAATTCTTTATCAGCCTGAGGATCGGACTAAGGCAGTGGGTGGGACAAGGCCTTGTAATCATCTGCAAACTGAAGCCAGTGAAGGATACCATGGTAAAGATGGCATCCTTGGGAGCCTCTGCGCTGATCTGGGTTGTCTTTTTATCTAGCAAGTTAAGTATGCTGGGCTGAATCCAGGGACTGGTAAACCAAGAGAAATTTTTCCTTTCCCTGTACTCAGCACTTGTTAGATCCCACCTGGAATACTGTGTCCAGGCTGAGGCCCTCCAGTACAGGAAAGATCAATTCAACTGGAGCGAGTTCAGCAGAGTGCCGCCAAGGTGGTCTGCGGCTGGAGCTCTTGTCCTGTGAGGAGAGGCCAAGGGACCTGGGCTTGTTCAGCCTGGGAAAGAGATGGCTTGGGAGGAACACCTAACAGCAGCCTTCCCATACCTCTGAAGATGTCATCAGGAAGATGGAACCAGGCTTATGTGCACAGTGGGAGAATGAGACAATGGCCATAAATTGAAACAAGAGAGATTCTTACTGSATATGGGGGGGGGAAATTGCTATGAGGATAATTAAGTGTTCGAACAGGTTGCACAGAGAGTGTGTTATCTCCGCCCTTGGAAGTTTTCAAGACTCAACAGCATAAAGCCCTGAGCAGCCAGGTTTGAATTCAGTTTTGACCCAACTTCGGGCAGGAGATTGGACTAAAAACCTCTTGAGGTCCCTTTTAGCCTTACGATTCTGTAAGTCTGTTTCCAGTTGTCCATTGGTCTCTGTATTAACTTTAGTGTGTAAGATCTGAATCATAAACCCCCATAAATCGTAAATAAGTGAGAGAATCTCGGCCCAAGGGAGAGTTTCTCTCATCAATTAATATCTGCCACTGCTGCAGTCAGGAGAGAGTCTAACTATAGAACAGAGATCTGTTGACTACCAAGATATTTTGTGTAGAAGTCCTGAAAGTTTTTCACCACTTAACCACAGGTTATTTTGGAAGACTTTCTGCTCATACAGGGAAAGATGGGTGTGCTGTGTCAGGTTTTTGGAGATAGCTGTCGGTTTGTTTGGTTTTTTTGTTTGGTTTGTTTTTTCTTCCCCCACAGAGATGAAGGTGTGGGAACAACCTTTTCTTATGTAGGTATCTGGAAGATTGCATGCCTGTTTGGTTGTTTTAATGCTGATGGTTTTCCTCCTAAATGTGTTTGAAGATGCCCAAACCTTTCTATAGGTTAGTACTTTTCTGGAATAATGCATTTCTATATTCTTTCTCCAGAAGAGATGCAAAATACCTATTTAATTATTTTATTTAATATACGTGTCAACTTAGTCTTTCTTTCTCTTCTACATCTGCTGTTGGAGAAGGAAAGATGGGGAACAGCTAATGAGAGCAGGTGGGAAATGAGTTGGACTTGTCGAAGTAGTGTGTTGGCCCAGACCCTTCAAAAGCTTGTTCTGCTCTTGGGTTTGGGCTCCTGAGAGGGGTGTGATCACTGGATGAACTCCTCTGTCTTCTGCCACTGCTGCTGTGTTGCTGCTATGTGTGGTCTTGATTCCTGGGGGAAGGTCTACGTAGAAAGCTGGTTCCAAACTCACGGATTTTCCCTTTGTGCTCATCATACAGGCTTGGGAATTAATGTAACTCATGTGATGGGAGGAAAGACAATGACATGAAAGTGTTCGTGCCCAGACCTTGTGATTTGGAACATGGTTATTGACTTCAGCCAACTTCAGCGTGGGTATTTTTATGGGTATCAGTCAGTTCTTAAGCACTGGATTCAAGGACGCTGTACTTTGTGCTTGAGTTTGGGAGACCTGGGCACCATGTTCAGTCTTTCCTCTAATCTTTTTTTTGGCCGTCAGCAAATCATTCCATTTCATTCTTTTTTGTACTGTTTTGCTTTATGTGCCTTGCCTTTTTTCCTTTTTCAGTAAGGAAAAGTAGTCCTTGCTGAAATTACTTGTTCCTGTGAGAGTGCTGGAGTGACTTTAGATGGAACTTTTGTGTTCCAAGAAACTCCACGTAGCTTAACAATAATATTAAAGTGGCTGACTGTTAGGCGATTTAATTTTTTTAGCATCAAATATCCTTTGGTGAAATATGAAGTAAAAAATGACAGTGACAGGATGGCCATAGTTTAAATAGACTTTGGAGCACTTTTGGTTCAGAAATATTAAAGCAGTTCTTGGCCAATCTCCAATATTTTAATATTTTGTAGGAAACTCTATTCCAATGTTTGGAAACAAGGGTGTTTTACAGTAAATGTCTTGCCTTCCATCAACATTACAGCTCTCCAGCTCCAATGGTGGCTTGTTTTGAATTCTGAAGACACAGTAAAAACTGGTGTTTGACAGAAGATTTTTTTTTTTTAATGCATTTGCTGTTGATATTGCTTAAATGCCTATAATTACAATACAATTGTAACTATAAATACATCGTTATCCAATTTAATCCATCAAAAGAAAATTTGGGTTTTGGTGAATTTTAAGATCACTGTAACTTTTAGTGTTTCTCTTCAGTCAACTCATCTTTCAAGGAAGACTTTACAAATAATTCTCATTATACACAGGGAGCTGTAAACCCACAATTTCTTTACTCTTCTTCAAGTGGGTACCTTCATGTTGGGTATTGAAGACAAAAATCATAATCTTGTTCTCATACAGTAAAAAGCTAAGAAGTATTTAGCCATTTTAACTCTGAAGGGTTTCCAGGGTTAATTTGTATTCTTGCTTTACTTGCACTTTACTTCACAGAGCTAGTCAGCATATCCTATCCTAGATGACAAAAGCTGATATGAAATAAAAAATACTATCCAAAGAAACACTTGCAGGAATTGAAGCTTTGTCTATACTTAAAAAAAAAAAAAAAAAAAAAAAA
>JAYKAV010002607.1:318410-387974 GCA_035582835.1 Phoebastria nigripes | reverse complement strand
CGTTAATGTATTTGTAAAAACATTTTTTGTTGTCTCTAACGACAGCGGCCAGATTGCGTTCTAGCTGGGCTTTTGCCTTTCTGATTTCCTCTCTACATGACCTGACGAGATCCCTGTACTCTTCTTGAGTYRCCTGCCCCTTCTTCCACAAGTGGTAAACACTCCTTTTTTTCCTGAGTCGCAGGAAGAGCTCCCGGTTCAGCCAGGCCGGTCGTCTTCCCCGCCCGTTCTTCTTGCAGCACATGGGGACAGCCTGCTCCTGCACCTTCAAGACTTCCTTCTTGAAGAACGTCCAGCCTTCCTGGACAAAAATAATGGATACTTTGGACAAAAATACTTCCTGGACAAAAATAATGGATTCCTGGATACTAAAATAATAAGGAACACATTAATAGTTTAAATTGATAGACTTTCTGTAGAGATAATTATTGACTTGAATTCAGAACAACTTATTATTGTGCTAAAACTGTTAGATTTCAGGCAAGGCCAAAGATATAAAAATTATGCAAGGCTTCCTTCCAACTCCTGCTCTTCAAAATTTTTCCTTGGCGTTCTTTCGCTAACATCAGTAGAATTACACAAGGAGTGAATTGTTCTGATTTGAGCTTGCCATGGAAGCTATGTTTCTGTTGCTTTCAGCTGAAAGGAGGAGTAGAGCAAATTAAAGGCTTTGAAAACATGAAAGGTTTGAAAAGTTTCTCACCTTGGAGCCGGTATTAGAAATTAATATATTGGCAAACTTCACTGTGACCATAGGCTATGGGCAGTGGATAAATACTTGTCTTAAAGAATGTTCTGTCTGACAGAATTTGGCAATATGCTGCATCGCAGTAGTATCCTGTTTGAATGAAACAGTAGTATATACGGTTTTCAGAGAAGCTATTTTATAATGATCAATATTGGAATGGTATTTTGAAAATAGGATAGGAAATATATCAAAACAATGTAAAAAATATACTTTCTGCACTGAAAAGCAAAAAATACTTTCCTTTTCTGCACAGGTGTTGCACAGGTCAGCTGTGTAAAAAGTTTCCTTTAAGGGTACTTATAAGACATCAGTGGATTTTATTGTAAATGGAATGTGGTGGGTGGCAAAGGAAAGTAGAAAGTATAAGTAAGGACTTCTGGCAAATAGGCTATTGTTTAACTGTTCAATGCTGAGTGAATAAGTTAGCTAAGGAGAAAAGGGAAGTAATAAGAAGAGATGAAATACTTGCATTACTGGAGAAAATCAGGTAAGCGTGAACCTCATCCTTCTGTTGTGTAATGGTATATAGGCAAATCAACCTATATCAATGCCTTTTAATATGTGGTAGTATTCGGGCACAAGTTTGTGTTAAAGGTTTTTTGTTTGTTTATTGTTCATAGAATAACAAAAAGTATAATGTTGTTGTAGCTGCTTACACAAAAATCAATAATCAATACCAGCCATTTATCTTCCATTGTGCTTCTTATCTCTGGCATGATCAAGTGGGCCAATTCTTGAGTCCTCTTCTGGCTGAAATATAACATTTCCATGTTGTGAAGCATCAAAATTTGAAAGTCTGCCTTTTGTTTTTTGAGGGGCTATGTTCAAAGGGTGCAGAGGTAAATAATGGCCTCTTTGTCAGCCCTGGCCTTTGTTTTGGGAAAATGGCCAAAGGAGTCGGGACTAAAGGTGTGCCTGTGATTGATATCAGTGTGCATAGTAAAGACCCATAGTGAATAGCTTTGAAACCTTATTTGTCCTGTCTTCTTCCCGAACCCCTTTGTGGTTCTGCAATTTTTGACACTCCTTACATTCTTGCAGTGTTTTACAGGATTTCTTCACTTGCTTTTTAAGGTCACTGTGTCTTCCTGCTCAGCCTAATGTTGCTGTCATGGTGGCAGCAGCAAAAGCATCTGCCACAGAAAAACAGAGGTGAATATGGGTTTACTTGGTATATTCAGTAGTATTGTCAGTACCCAGTAGAAGCAGCCCCCTTCTTACACTGTTATTGTTACAACTCTCATGACAGTACTATAAATAGGAACAGGTTTAGCTTTATTCTTGAAAAGGGATTTTTGGAATAGGAAGAGCATGAAGATGGCTCAAGGCCGTATTTTCTTCTCCAGTTTTGCTTTTATTCATGGGCCAAGTGCAGCTTGTTTGGACGACAGTTTTGAGTTGGCATAACACTGACAGTTTCTTCTCTTTCTACCTAACCATGCATTCAGATGTGGTTGCCACTAAAGCAGATGGCATGTGGTGGTCTTTGTTCTGTGTTCATAGTCTGCTGTGCTAAATAAAAGAATTGTGTTTGAAAGTACATTTACTTTTTTTCTCATAAATCAAGATCAGTTTTCAGTCCTGTTTATCTTTAGGTTTTTACAAAAACCTGCCTGCTGATTAAATAGCAGAGTCAACTGCTACGTCTTTTCTGGGAATTTAACCAGATGTTTTATTTCCTCTTCTCTTTGGCTAGTGTATAGTTGCACTTTAGTTTCTCTCTAAATTCTCCCATGGTGTAAAACACATTGAAAAACAAAACAGCCAGGGGTGAAATGTGTGTGCTTTGATAACAGCTCATGTATTAATGCCTTTCAGGAGAATATGTACCTATATAGTTGGACAAGCAACAAATAAGAAAAATATTTTAGATCCTAGCTGACAAATGCGAACTCTGTCCTATCTTTTTGTCTCTTTCTTGTTAAAAACCAGATGCTTGAATAGTTTTGGAAGGTATTTAGAGAGCTATAATATGATAATATCTTCTACTGATAATTCCCTGCTGAATGCACCGTTATCACTCTTTGGTAAGCTCCATGAAGGCTTTTCATAATATCTTACAGTGGCTCGAGCTACCTTTAAAACATTCTTGTCCTTTGAATGACCTTAGGTTGCAATAGTACGTAATAACAGTCTTGAGAACATTCAATAGAAACGGTGAAAGCAGACCTTCTGCATGCTAGTTTGAGAAGAAAAACAATAATCCCTATACATTTTTAGAGTAAATTTTCTTTTTAGCTCTGAAAAGGTTTTGGGTATAAGCTCCAGCTTTTCTATCCTCTGACTTCAGGATTATTCAGTCACCTTCAGTGTTTCAAGACAACCAGGACCTGAGAGCCTCAGCGGCTCTCCTCCTCCTCATGGGCTCTAGGTGTGCAATGTGGATCAACAGAAGCAAGTCTTTGAAGAGCATAAAAGTACTTACAAATGTGGAAAGAAGAGATGAGTGGTGCAAGAAGGAGGTGATGCACTTGTTTCAGTGCTGATAACTTTTTTTTTTTTTAGGTATTTATTTAACTATGTAGCTGTGCTGGTGTGAGTGAAGTATCCACCTCCTTTCACTTTAGWAAACTTTACTAAGTATCCCCTGCTTTTGAATAAAACTGAGCTGTTGCGGGGTTATCCCTGTTTAAAAATAACTTTTACAAGCATGAGTAAGTGTTCCACTGCCCCTGGCAAGCGTAAATAAGATTATTTTTTTTTTTTTTTCCCCCCTTTCCTCTCTGTACAGTATGCTTTCTGCATTTTTAGCAATGCCCATTTAAAGACAGAATGTGACTCTGTTCTTACCTGAAATTCATTATTTATTACTGTGTTCTTTACACTTTTGCAGATGAAACTTTCTCAAAGATATTTCAGCATTAAGGTCCAGGTTGTTAGTCATCTATTCTAGGCGCACAAAACAGTGAAAACATAGTACGCTCTTCACGGATCCCAGTGGTTTTGGAAAATTCCATGGGTTTTTGTAATACTGGCATTAGAGACCCAGTCTAGATGTTCTCCCTTCATGGATAGACATGATACAACTGTGAGAGTCAATCATGGGGATTAGAACGGAAAACCACTACTTTGCATTGCTTCTTTGTTAATTGYGTAGTTGTTAATGGATGTGCCTTAAACCTCGGAGTGGCAAGTTTGTTGGCCATGGAACACCAAGGATGAAGAAGGGAAGACGGAAAGCAACCGAGTACATGGTGAGCAAAGAGTGAGGAAGATCAACACAGAAAGAAACTTAATTCAGAATGATTATTCCTTAAAAGAAATATCAATGCATTCTTTGCCAAAGAAAATGCAGAATAGAAGAGGGGGAGTAGGGGAGGTGGACAGAACTAGGGAAGAGTGAAGAGAAAGGGACAGTAGCGTTGACTGTGTAAAGGAAGAGTAAAATACGATAGCAAAGGAAAGGTGACAGTAGCTAAGGCTGGTGAGAGATTTCTCTGTATATCACTGAGACCTGTACAGTTGACCAATCTCTTTGGGATCTGGCGTCTGCAGCCTGTGCGCTTGCTGGCTCTGTGGCCTTTCCATGAGCTCCCCGAAATCACTGCTGAGAAATTCTCTTCAGCTGCAGTTCTAGAGGTGAATGACGGAAATTATTCTGCTCTCTAACCATGTTATCATATTTCCATCTGCCCAGCTCCGAATAAAAGGCTTTTGAAATGTTTTCAGGATTGCAGTTTTCCAGACACTCAACTACCTATTCTGAACCGCTATAATGTTTACAAAGCAAAGCTTTTATTGCTTCCTCCCACGTAAAGGAAGCAGTGATGGTACAGAGATTCATCCCTAGATGACAATGTTTTTTGATTCCAAAACAAACTTTCTAAAAAATATTTTTAAAACAAAAAAGGACATTTTCTTCTCTGCAGTTGTTACTGTGTTGGTTTAAAAACTTTTCTCGGATATTATATTAAAACAAAACCTGACATTTTGTGCTAGCAATCTCTCAAGTTACAGACCATAAAAAGTTCATGTGCTACTTTTGTGTATAACAAGGCCAGGTTCTTTAATTTTATTTGCCTTCCTACTAACTGTTGGATTCCCATATTCTTTCTTAATTGCACCTTTTTCTCAGTTCTTGCTTTCTCTTTTGAGGGGAAGAATATGGGAGAGAGAGAGAGAGAGAGAACAGGTAAGATTTTCCCCTTTTGTTTAAAAAGACAGGCTAAACCTTGAAAGCAGGCATTAGGTTGACGGTGTGGTAGTAGCTGGAGATTTGAGTCTGATGCTTGCAGCAGGATGCTGCAGGGTTCTAATGAGGTTATTGATAGTAAACCTTAAACTACATGTGCAGCTAACTGTCTTTATATAGATTAAAAAAATATATAATCTTTACACAGCAGACTGCAGTATCCCAAACCTGAGCTACCTGTATGCAAAATAGTTCAGGTAATATTAGTAACCTACCTGCTGCAGCGAGGTCCCATATAGCAAGAAGCAAAATAAATTAGTCTGCATTTGGGCTGCAGCAGTGAGATGACTTTCTGTTCCTGGGCGACCTTTAAAGCTAGCTTGGATATTCCTCGTCATCTGCAGAGCTGATAATYTTAGGGCCTTTCCACTGACAATAGGTCAACTACTAGTGTAACACCTCTTGCTGTGCCTAGTTGGGACTACTGCTGCTGTTGGCCAGTATTAGTTGCTCCACGTTGTTCCAGCTGAACATTTGTGCCATTTGTGTGGATAACATCCACATGACTGAAGTCATTCAGGGTCAATAGAAAGCTCTGATTCAAAGCCTTAAACACTAAGTTGCAATTACATGGTACAGTCCACTAGATTAGTTGGCTGTCCTGGAACATTGTCAAATGCTTTRCCTCTAAGTTTACCATTTCTGTGAAGCTCCTTCATTAAGTGTTGAAGAAAGAAAGAAAGAGGAAAAAAGGAAGGAGGGGGAGCTTTAGTATTTTGCAGTAAAATATTCTTAAGACTAAAAGTAAAGCTAGTGGGACTAATGTTAAGGAAGCAAAGGCTTGAATGTAATGAGTCAATAGAAGTTCCCAGATCTTCATTTATTATAGAAGGACCTGGACCATGTATACCCTTGTGTATATATGAGAAATTTGAGAGCAAAACTGATTTGTAGTAGAGACACAGAGAGCATTTGTAGTATGCTGTGGTTTGTGACTCTATGAGGCTTCCAGAGTATTGCTTGCAGGAAACGCAAGTTGCACTATTGCATCAAGTAGTGTTACAATATTGTAGTATTTCCTACCCAAAAGAACACTCATATGCTTCAGTGAACATAATCCTTTCATGTTTTTGCTTGTTGGAATTAATTACGTTAATGGCGGTGTAAAACTGAAAATCTGGAATACAATACAAAACTGTGATTCTTGTAACATTTGGTGCCAAAATCTCAGGAATTATTTGTGAGAACCTCAGTGAGGATTTGCCAGTTCTAGTTGGGAAGTGTTATAATGCTACCACTTTGGAGTGGGTTTTATTTTGATTTTATTTTTACATTAATTTGGTGTCACAATTAAATTCCTGTTTTTTTAAACATGCATTACCTACACTGAAACTCCATAAGGGAATATTAATAGTCCATTCAGTGGCACTGCAATGTGTTTTCGTTACAAGGATGCCTTAGGTGGCATAAATCCCATAGGTCATGTAGCTATTTGAAGATATGGGAATAAAGCTCTTACAGATAGAATAGGTGTGGGTTTTGTTTGTTTTCAAGCATGTTTCTGGTTACACATCAGAGGACATTCTACTCTCTGATCTTGGTAGTAGGGCTGGGTGGGAGTAGAGAAGCAATATGTTGTCACCCTGAAATAAAACGTTCTCAAGTTGGCTTTTTAAAAACAAATGAATCAATTTGTAACTTCCAAATAATAATATATAAGTTAAAAGGACAATAACAGGTTTTGCCCTCTCCGCTGATTTTGCTGGGCTTTGACATCTTGCATCTGATGTGCTACCTACCTGGCTGTGCATGTGCTCTTATCTAGGTGATGTTTCATGTGGAAGATTTCAAAGGTCCAGAACAATTTGCGTGGAAGATAATACCATTGATACTGCTTAACAGAAAATGTCGTTGATACTGCATGTTAGTAGTACCAAAAAAACACCAAAAAACAAACCAAAAAAAGGAAGGGGGGGGGGGGGGSGGGSGGAACCAAACCCAAAAAACCCATGAGTATGGAGCCCTGCAGTTTTCATTCTTGACAGCTGGGTTAATGGAGACTTGCACCTTTCTATCTGTTGTAGTGTATGTGGGTGCATTGAGAATGCAAGATTTTTTTTTTTTCCCTCATTCTTTTATTATTTTCCTTCTTTCCCTGTCAATTCAAAGATAGATTTGAAGTCAAAAAGTACTTATTTCTCTGCTAGACATTGCATTGAATAATCTAAGATTCCAGACTTGCCTGGTTCAAAATTCTAGGCCAAAGTTTCATCAGGTCCAGTCTATATTTCCCTTTTTTTTCATGAAAGCTATGTATGTAATATTTTTGGTACTGATTAATATGGTTTATGATAACTTGCACTTCACAAATCCAGAATAATATCTGAATTTCAATGCTACACATTCCAGAAATTACTTTCTTACTGTCTTTATTAACTGCTTAGTGAAGAAAATTGTATAGTGAACTGTATATTTGTTAAAAACAGCACAAATAGTTTTTATTTACGCAAGTGTTCACACTCTTTAAAGAAATAAGCTTGAGAAATAATTAGGTGTATTTTAAAATGGGATGAGTTTTTGCCACATCACAACATGATTCAGGCATCATACTCGAAAGACTGAGTCTGCAGCTTTTGCTGATGGGGGAGGAGGAAAAAAGGGGGAGACTTTGTGTAGGCATGTATGTAAAGTTATTGAAGTATTGCTTGAAGGCAACTTTTCCTCAGAAAACAATGACCAGAAAGGTGACGTGTACATTCTCTCCTACCCATACCTCCCCAGATACTTCTGAATAAGAAAGTCTGCCTTATTAAAGTGCCTTCTCTTTCAGGACTTTCGGCAAACTACCTTATTATGTTCTACACTTGAATAGAATAGCCATCATGAGTGCATTGTTGGCTTTCCTGGACTCTTTAATTACTGTATATGCAATGATAATATATACACTTTTCCTGAAGAGTTTATGAACCAAATCCAATACTTAATGAGGTTAAAAGGAATCTTTTCCCTGTATTTGAATAGGCATTAGATTTTGCCCTAAAATGCTGGGCAAAGACAATCTGGTGCTTGTTTGATAACTTTACTACATTYAGAATCCAAAATAAACATGGCCGTAGTTTCTGGTCAGTGTAAGACACTGTGGTCAGTCTAATGTGACATCCCACAGTTGCTTACCATGGTATGGACCAACATCTAGTATGAACTAGATACTAGGAAGTGGGAAAAGGTTTTCCTGCCTAAGAAAATTATAGGTATCACTTAAGGGCCATGCCTTCTGTTTGTAGTCTGTGGTCAATGGCAAAATTTCACCTTCTTAGAACAACYTAGGAGGAAGGAAGAAGTGGAGCAAAGAAAGTTTTCTATAAAATTGATATATGTGTAACCATAAATATCTTAATTTTTTATTCGTGAGAAAGAAATATATCATCATGTCTACATTAAATAACTTGAACAAGAAATGAAATACACAGGCCCAGTCTTGAGAATATTCATGTTCATGCACCAGTAGTTAATTGCAAACAACATAACTACTTGTGTGAGTGAAAACTGCTTGTGAAAGCAATGAAATCAGCCTCCTAATCTGCATGTTTATCAATTTCAGTACATTTGTATAGTATTATAGAGAAAATGAGGGCTTTCAAAACCATTCAGTGGTCATTTAAGATTACTTTCTTCTCCTTCCTGTCCCACAGGTACTCTGTGTCTGCATGTTAACGACAATCCTAGGATGTATATTTGGCCTGAAGCCTAGCTGTTCAAAAGATGGTAACTAATATGCCTTTTATTTAGTAATATTTCTAAGCAATTCCTTTTTTTTCCTCCTTTTTTTTTTTTTTTCTTTCTCCTTTTTGTAAATTAATTTTGATATTAGCAGAATGCCACCCTTTCTTGCTGCAGGAAGAGGATTGGATGCATTGCTTGAAATTAGTTTCAGTTAAAGGGGAATGAAAATACCAGGAAATAAACATCAGGTGTACTCAGTACTTGTGTGTACTCACTTGAGAGGTAAACTGATCCTGGCACTCAGTGTCTGGTCTGGCAGCTTCCATGTATCCCAACTGTCACTGTGGTGATGTCACATGGCTGGCTTTTCTCAGTTCACTATAAAAAAAAAAAAAACCAAAACCAACAAACACAAAAAACAACAATTTCTATTTCATGTTGTCCTGGAACATTTGTTTTTCATCTTTTCCAGTCAATTATGGGGAAAAAAAAAAAGTTGTTTTTTTACTGGTTAGAATTGTAGTCTGAAAACGTTCCTTGTGGAATTCCTCTGGCTGTTTTCTGTCCTGAAAAATATGTGTTTTTTTCAATGGTGAAGTTTCTTCAGGTAGAAGGTTACAAAAGATATTTTAGGAAATGAAACTTTGCTTTGGGAACAACTATCTAGAATAATGTCAAAGTCGATCTGTTTAGCAAACAATCCTGCAATGATTTTTAACCGAAATTCAGATTATTAATTTCCCACTAGAACCTGTTTAGGTTTTTTTCTCATTTTATTACAGCTTTGCCATATTGGCTCATTATTATCACATTTTCCTAATATCACATACCTCAAGATTCTTCAGAAGAGGAGCCAAATGAATGAAGGATTTGCCTCATTCCCTTCTGGTGATTGCACAGGATGAAACAGACTGACCAGCGACTTAAGTGTTGTTAATGCTTCGCATCACCAGTTTCCTTTTTTCCCCAGGCAACCCCAGTCTAGTGGAAGAATGCTATTCTTTTTTTTCTTTACATTAAAACTGAATGAAAATTAAGCCAGTGAGCAGTACATTCGAGTTCCTGTCTCCTGTGTCTGGTTTGGAACAGCCCTTCCTGTGTCTTGAAATAGTACCTTAACCATGGTACAGCGGGATGCAGAGCTGGGGCTTCTTCAGTTCCTCTGATTTGTATGAAGACAGTCATTCAAACAGGGCATGAGCATGGGAGAGTTGCAAGCATAGCCAATGCAGTCTAGATTCTAATTAATGTTTAATTATTTATAGAAAGTGGAACACTGTCAGGTGCAAAAATGAAGATCAGTGTTCTCTGCAAAAAACGTTTCACTGTTTAGGTCACCCTTATTGAAAACCTAGGTTCAGATTTCCTCCAATAGAGATCTTCCATATTCTGAATGACTGTACCCGTGTCTTCTGGTGATACAGAAGGGCAGGGACAGTCACAATTAGAATTGTAGTCTTTTGTTTCACTTGTTTCTGCCAATAATGAAACACCATGTTCCTGCTAAAACAGAACAGAACCTTTTGTTCAATATGATGAAAAAATATTTTTGCTCAATAAGAGAAAATAAACATTTAGGTGGATCAAGACTTTCCTTTTCCTTCGGCTGTCACTGGTTTTGCAGCCATCCTGTAAGTTGTGGAATGACCAGCTGTGTCATTCCACACGCTGACCTTATTCATTGCTTTTGCATGTTGACTGATTTGGGCTCAGCCACTGACATCTAACACTATCCAATATTACAGTGAAAACCTGCAAAGGTCGTTGCTTTGAAAGGACCTTTGGAAGCTGCCGTTGTGATAGAGATTGTGTCAAGCTTGGAAACTGCTGCTTAGATTACCAGGAAACATGTATACAACCAGGTAAGGATGGAAAAAAAAAGCTGTGGGGGCAAACTCTCCTATTCTGTGACGTGGGACAGCTCTGCATATGTGAGTACTGTTGTGGTCAGGTGTCCGTAACCCCTGACTTCTTTCAGATGGGCTGTGAGTGCAAGAGATGAACAGCAGAGTGGTTCTGATGCCAGTGGTCTCCCACTCTTTGTGCTCTCTCTGTTGCAACCATGGGTGTAGTTGCAGTGGTGATGGCGCTACTGGGGACTCCTGCGGAAACATCGGGACTCTGATGCAGCTGTTGTACACAAACAAAGGTTGTATTTCACCCAACTGGACTACATAGCAGCTGACATAGCCAGTAGGCTGGCTTTCCCATAGCTCCTGTGGGGAGAGAGGCTGCGAGGGACTGTGCTGCTGCCCTCCCCCTTGGAAAGAGGAGGAACAACTGCAACTGGAGGTCTCGGCCAGCCTTTTGTTCTCTGTCCGGGGTGAGAGAACAGTGACCTGCATTGTCCCTAGTGTCAGGGGCAACTCCCATGTTCTCAGGCAAGCCAGGAATAGGAGTGCATTCTGAATATTGTATCTTTCTGTTATCGCCCACRTGAAAAAGGGGAAGGACAGAGGAGCTCTGTCAAAGCTGCTGTCTCTCCCTACCCAGCTACTCAGGCCCTCTGCCCTGTTACTCCCCAGCTTGAGTGTGAAGCAAGGGTCACGTGCTGGCCTTTGGGACAAGGCAGGATGACAAAACAGATTGCACTGGTGGAGAATGATTGCGAAGTGAGAAGCAGTTCTCATGATTTGCCAGAAAGYAAAGGTCAGATAGGCAAAGGTGTGAAAAGTACCACGGAGAAATTTTACAGGGAAAGATGTTAGTGTGGATAGTAACACTAAGGATAGAACGTGACTGTTTTCTCTAATTTAGTTTTGCCTTAATGCTTCATATGCAGCATTCTTTTCAGTTAACCATTTTTCTTCTCACTCCTCTTTATGTGTATTTGTAAAATTTATCAATGTATTCTCACCTTGAAATTAAAAATTCCAATGTTGACTTTTAAAACGAAATGATTAAACTGGGCTCAGATCCCTGCTTCAACTGACTATTATTGAAAGGTCCTTGAAATTGCGTAAAGCATTTTGCTTATAGAATAGTTGCATTGGACTTACTCTCTGCTCTGTTTCATTACACCACTCTCCCTCAGTTTAAAGCATTCTTTAAAAACAAACTGGAGAGTCTGTCTTAGCACTAAGAATGGGAATTCATTGCTTGGTGGTGGTTTTTTTTTAATTAGCTAGCCTTAACATCAGTGGATAATCAAATTCTAATTTCCAAATAATATTATGTAACTAGAACCATAGTAGATTCTTCTATCTGTCACAGAAGTAAAAATCTACTATGCTGGTGGAGTTACTGAAGTTCAGTATTCCTGAAAGTGAGATTAACCTCCTGAGAATGCTTTTAGGGATTTCTAATTGCTAGTCATGTATGAAGATCGCATACTGACTGTCCTCTACTCAAACATTTAGATTTGGCTTCCGTGTCTCTGTTAAGACCTTCACTTAAGTATTCACTCAGTTGCTAAATTCACTTATGTTAATCCTCACTGACTGCAAAGGATCTACTTGTGTTTACAACTGATAACAAAATGATCATCTTCAAATGATACGATGTATTGGTATATTCCGTTCAGAAAAAGCAATATGATTCAGGACAAAAATCTCTACTGAAAACAGCAATGAAGCTGAAGTCAGTAGGTCTTCCCTGTGAGCTTATGTATATAGTCTCAAATAGTGGCAGAATTATGCCTATGCCTAAGAGGTGCTGAAAGAAGCTGGAGTGCTTGATGGTGACTGGTAATAATCCATTGCAACTTCAATGTAAGTCAGAATAAGTTACTACTGCTCAGTGTTTTCTAGGCATTCCAAATTCAGACTCAAGTTTGGGGTTTTTCTGGGGGAGTTGTTTGGGAGCTTCTTTATGCATCTACCAGATTAAACCCACATAAATTACCATATTTTAAGGAGGTCTGTAAAAAGGATTCTTTCTGTTGACCTCTTCTGATCTGTGATATTTATAACCATATGCTGCATAACTGTATTCAGATGGCTATGCACTTGGATTATTTAGCCATGGGTGTTTCTATTTTCCAAAGTGCCAAAGCTTGCAATATGCACGCATAAGATTCCTCAGGACTGTTTTTTAGTGAGTACACGTTTGAGACAGAACTTAGCACTCAGTTTAGTAATTCCACACTTACATTGGTATTAATCATTGTGCTCTCCTTCTCTTGTCTGTTTTTTAGCCCATATATGGATCTGCAATAAATTCAGGTGTGGAGAGAAGAGGCGACCAGAATATCATTGTTCCTGTTCAGATGATTGTGTGGAAAATAAAGATTGCTGTGTCAATTATCATGCTGTTTGTAAAGGTAAATATCTTCAACAAAATCCTACAGTCTCTCTTATATGTACCCATATTTGTATGAAAGGAGCAGGGACATAATATAATTTTAAAAGCATCCAATAAAATGAAAAAAATTGCTTTTATCAATAAGAATGTACTGTCTTAAAAATAAATTGCACCCATTTGTTTTAAGGAGAGGCAAGCTGGGTTGAAGAAGAGTGTGAGAACATTACTGAACCTCAGTGTCCAAAAGGGTGAGGATATTGTATATTTGCATAGCTCTGCTCTTTGCTTACGTTTCATTTTTGAGATTATTTTCCCTACTGTGCCTTCCTGGGACCTGCTTGTCTTTCTTATCCGCAGTAAGAGCAGCTGCCGGACAGAGAAGGACACCTGTTCAGCCAGCATTTGGTAGCGCTTACTAACAGATCAGGTTGCTCTATCCCCGTAGCACTCGTGTATCCCAGCACTTGCTTGACTGGCAAGATATGCCTATTCCTGAACCCTGCTGTCTCTCACAGATGTGTGTGCTCTGGGCAGCTCTGCCTTGTGCCAGCCTCATTATTGTCCTACATGTGCTCCAATACCCTCTGTCCCAAATATTTTGAGGCCCACCCAGCAATCTGAGACTCCTAAGACTGCCTCTCTCCCTGGTCACTTCTAAAGACCTTTCCACTTACTTGCCTGTTCCAGCCCCAGAGCTGCAAAATGTGGGCAGATCACTGTCCCAATTTCACCAGCAGTGGGACAGCAGTATTTGCAAGCTGTCTGAACTACTTTCTTTAAAAGGTGTAGAATGGCATGGGATCCTTGTATTCTCTGGCTCAGCCCCACATTGGGCCCGCTCCCGCAAATTATGCGCACGCTGTGTGAGAAATGACTTACCTAGTTTATGGCATCAGCACTTGGGCTCAGATAGTACAGCAAAGTTCCCAGCCAGGAAAACAGCCTGCATTTCTGGTAATGTTTTTGCTGTGGGATCTTCAAATGAACTTTAAAACTAAAGTTGACTGCAAACTATGATTGCATGTATAAGTTATTAATAGCAGTGACTTAAACATTCTTGATTGAAAAGTGTCCCACTGGAAAATAATTTGTTGAATGAGTTGAATTCAGTTATGTTGTCTGAAAAGTGTAAAAAACAAAACAAAACAAAAAAAACCAAAAAAACCCCACCAAACACCACCACCAAAACAACAACAAAACAAAACAAAAAAAACAAAAACAAAACAAACAAAACAAAAATCAACCAAACAAAAAAAAACCCCAAAACAAACAAACAAACAAACCCAACTATTTTCATTTTGATGATTTTGAAATTATGGTGTGCTGGGGATATTTTTATAAAGTAAAAACATTTCATTTTGTTCTTAATGTCATTACTTTTTTTGATTTATGTTAAGGTATCTAAATCGTGCTGTATTTATTCATTGGAGTTATAATATTGTCAAACAAAATACATTTCCTTTTGGAATATTTTTATACCAAACGAGCACTTTTCATTCTGATTCAGAGCAATAACAAATGCTGACACTTCAGAACCTTCTTCAAGACAGAAATTGGAGCTTCTGTCCAGCTTGGAGTCCAAGTCCCCGATAAACTCCCATGTAGGAGGGTGGTAGCCAGGCCGTTGTGGAAGCTTTTGTCATTAACTCCTGTTCTGAGGTCAGAGGCCATTCCGGACTGTGTGCTGGGAACTGACTCTAGGATGCTGATTTCCCTAATGCAAGACTAGGGAGTGTTACCCCCAAGGGGTGGATAAACAAACAAGAGCCTTGTGCACATCCACAGTCAAAGTTCATGGCGTAAATGCTGTAGGGCAACTCCTGTTGGTTAACTTGTTTTTAGGGTTTTTTGTTTGTTTTTTTCTGTTCAGCGCATGAAAGGGATGCATAGTTACTCTATTAAAATTGTTTTAATCCTGGCAAAACCAGAAGTGTTGCAATAAAACCCAGTCCAGGAAAGGGTGATGTGTGGTCAAAGTTGAATCAAACAGTGATGACTGAGGCTCATCTCGGACTATTAGCACACAAGCCTCTCAACTCTGTAAACAATCCACTTCTTCCTATGGTGGGGTAGGCAGGAGTGCAGGTGACTTTAGCTCAGTGCTCACTTTGAGGCCTCAGGATATCAGTTCTGATTCTGTGCATATTAATACAGCATGTTTTGTGGGTTCAAATTGCTGTTTTTATTCTGTTTTGGTTTTAGTTGGGTTTGCTTTTGTGGTGCAGAATAGACAAAAGACAATGCAGTGTTCAATGAGGTGCTTAATCTGAGAAATACCACTGATTTCAGTGAGACTGATCAAATACTTAAAATTAAGTGCACGCCTAAGTCTTTCAAAGACTAGGTTCTATGTTATTTAATAGGATTATAAAGTTAATGGGCTATAAGATTTCAGGAGTGATCTAGTCCTTCCAACTGTTCTAGGAATGAAATAATACTCTGAGAATTCAAACCTACTTAAGCAGTTTATCCTAGTGCTTAGCTAGATGGTTTTCCTGATATCTTAGTACCTTTTGCTGTACTTTAAGCCTATTACTATTTGTTCTATCTTCATTGAGCTGGAAGAGCAGTTGATTCCTTTCCTCTCTGCAGATCTCTCCTGTAAATTTGAAGACTGCTATTGTGCCTTCTGTTGAGGCTTTATGTACATTTAGTGGAAAAGAAAGCTTTACTTCATGTGCTTCATGGCTGTATATAGGCAGTAGCGTATGTGGGGGGGGGGAATAGGAAGTTTTCTGTGTAGTATGTTTAGCTTTTCAAGAGGACTCTATTTTCTTTTTTTCCTTTTCTTCGTTCTATTTTTTTCCTTTAATTGTGGTCTAACTTGCCTGCGGTGAGGCAGGTCAGCTTGGCAGCGTGGTCCGCAGTCCTGGGCTCTTGATCATCCAGACTGGTGAACCTGCTAGACCACAGCAAGCCTGTGTTGCCTGCATTATGTTTCCATAGAAGCCAGTTTATAGGAGGGGATAATTACCACTGCATTTCCTTCAGTTTGGAGTCAGGATGTGACTGTGGCGTACATATTTATCCAAGAGCTGTGAAACACCCTTGTCGTACTGTTTGGACACAGCCAGTATGAATCACTGGCAGGGCCAAAACTTGAGCCTCCCAGGCGTGTTTGCTCATGGTGGCACATTTTTGAAGTAGCAAGTGTAACCTTGGCTACCAACAGGAAAAAGTCATGGAAATTGCTGATATATCTCAGAACTGAGCTCAGGTCAGTTTGTCTGGGGATTTTACTGGAGCTGTTCCAAAGAGTGCAGTTTAACATGGTCTGTCATGCTTTGCTTCCCTGAGCACAGGGCAGATCACTAACTATGTGAGTTTCGGCACGTATAGAGTATACGAGAAGTGAAATGGCCAATCTCCCTAGTTGCGGCAATGGTCTATTTTGCCAAGTTTAATTTTACATGTGCGAGGGGGTCAGTAGCTGGATTTGCAGACAACCAAAACATGTACTTAACAGTTGGTTTACTTGTAAATGCCAAACCAGAAACAGTTGCGTAAAGTGCCTTTCTAAGGAGTTGTTTTAAATTTGGGTTTTTTTAAGTTAGACTTGTTGGTAAGTAATATTGAACAGCCTTTGCCTCAAAGTTCATATTTTATTGCAGGAAACTCTGCAGTGAAGATTTTTAGACCTCTGCATTGGAGGGAATCAATTTGTTGGGGAGGGTGGGTGGGGAGCAGAAGAAGGTATTTGCAAAAGTTGCAGAGATCAGAATCTGTGGTGCAAAAAATACTTGTAATATGGGCAAAGGTAGTACATGAAGTTTCCCTACTCTCTTCTGCCAAAGGACTTTAGTCTTGGTCTGAAGATCATTCATTTCTTGTTCCCAACCGACTGCCCTTACTAAGATTTCCAAAAGATAGTATTAAATATACCATATAAATAAAAACCAGGCTACAAACATGCATCTTACAAATACATCTTAATGTTTTATTCTGTCTGGGATGTAGGGTAGGCTAATGGTTCTGACTAATGAAGTCCTTTTGGCTGAACTGTTGTCCAAATTGTTGATTAAAATTTTCTTCAGATAGACATGTTTTTGTTGCGTGACTCATCTTCAGTTTAGCATAGTCACGTTTGACTGAAATAAGGCTTATAAATGTTTCACTTGTAAATGACTGTTTGGATTTTTTGGTGGGGTACCTCACTAAAGAAATTGTCAACACTTTATAAATAAGATTTGTCTTCTATCCTCACTGTTTTATTTTGGGAAACTAAAGTGCAACAAAGTTGTAAGGAAAAAAAAAAACCCAAACACAAAAAAAAAAACTACCACCAACAAAAAAAACCAAAACCAACATTTTCATTTTACAATTTGTAAACATAAAAAGGAAAAATGAGCTTGCAATTGGCATGTAGAATATATTCGATTCTTTTATGTGAATCTGTATTTTCAGTGGTTGTTGCTGCACTGCAGTGATTTTTTTGCAGTCTCGCATGTCCTCATATCTATCGGTCAAACATAGGATATTTTTTCTTCAGAGAAGACGTTACTGATGACTATTCCCATCTGTGATGCAATGGTTTAAGTACTTACAGTTGGAGAGGAATTGTTTGAACAAGGCTGAAGCTGGGAACAAGTCAAGGCTGGAAAACATAGGTCCTGTGGAGACTGGAAGGGAGAATTTATTTTTGCTAGTTCCAGTGAAATCAGTTTCTGAATTTATCTGTCAAGTTCCAGGCTGAAATACTGTTTCAGTGTTCCAGTTGTAGGGCCACATTTTTCAGTTTGGAGATTGATAGGACTTCTGATACAGAAGGGATAGTGGTTCAGTTCTTCTTGGTTAAATAATCCTTATAAGATGAAAGGAAAAATGTGTGTTATAGTTGCTGATTTAACATATCCTGTACACTAGACTTTCTTAGTTTTGTGCACTGTGTATGTAAAAAGATAAATTCCTTTTTTTCAGCTAGATTACAAGTTGTTCAGGAGCAAAGTGAATAAAGGAAAGCCATGGCTTCACATTGCCTTTTCTCTTTCCCTGCTCTTACCTCTGAGTGGGAGGAGGGAGGTTGGAGGGGCTGAGTGTTGCTCCAGTGGGACTGATTTCAAGATAAGGAATACCAAACCCGCCAGACGGATTATGTGAGCATCTTGGCCTGTACTTTATTTTATGGGGTTTTGTGAAATGAGGCCTTGTCATGATTTCCCTGTGCATGCCCTACTGCAATCCTCAGCCTATTTGGGCAGGGTTGCTACACCAGCCTACGAGCAGAGGGACCGGACGGGTGGTCTGCTCACCACTGAGCCAGCCTGCGAACCTTCCTGCTGAGGAGGACTTACTTCCTCGGCCTGGTTTATAGTCCCATAATGAACATCCCCATGATTTGGGGGAAACTTTCTTGAAATAAGTGATAGGAAATTATTTCTCAGAGTCTGTCTTTTAATACTTCAATTTCTGTTTGTTCAGATTTACGAAGTCTCCAGTGTTACTATTTTCTTTGGACGGCTTCAGAGCAGAATATTTGCAGACTTGGGGTGGACTTCTACCTGTTGTTAGCAAATTACGTGAGTAGTTTCTTTGTCTAAGCAATATCATGATGACTTACCTGAAAAATCCATGGGTTTTTTTTTCTGTAGATGCAGCTATGCTTACTGTTTTAAATCCTCACTCTTCCATGGAAATTCAACCTGTTGCCCTATATAACGACTGCGTACAGAGAACTTGAGGTGTGGAGGGGCAAAGAGAGGGAGGGTGTGAGGAAAGGGCACTTTGGATTTTCAATGAAACCTTAAAAATTGTTAAGTAGCCCTTGCTATATTTAGGAGGTGGACACTTTTTGCTGTAAGCTTACTTTATTTTTATTTCTTCAAAATAGAAGAAAACACACGTTTTACTCTGTTGCATATTGTCTCATATTTAGGTGGAATGGCTTTGGAAAATGGGAAGCAAGGTAGAAAGCATTTCGTTATACTTGAAAAAGAAGATAGAGAAGGAAGAGATTAGGAACAGATCATATAGAAGGGCTGGTAGAAATGTGATGAATCTGAGAAAACCTTCATTTAACAAACATTTTCAGAAGAAATGAGARCCTCATAAGTACATATTTTTTTCCCCGTAGGTTTTGTAGTGTCTTACTTAACTTTGTAGTGTCTAAGTAACTTTAGTTACTTTTCCTGTCTCTGTTTTGGCTGTGGTCCGTAAAGAACCGATGGCATTTCTTGTCTGAAAAATATGCCAATTTTCTTGTCATTCATAAATTACTACCTGGGGTGGCTGGTTTCAGTTTGACTAAAAATAAATCAGTAAAAATACTTGCTTTTTGGTACAGTGGTTGTTACAACTTGATCTGTTCCAGAGAATAACAATTCACAGATGTATTTGAGGTTTCAGCTTTTTTGCTTTTTTTTTTTTTTTTTTTTTTTTTTTTTTTTTTTGTGCTCCATGTTAGAATAAAACACGGCATTTGAAACAATTTCATAACATGCGGTTATCAAAATTTTCAACTGAAGAAGACTTCTTGGGCATTGAGAGGAGAGGCTGACTGTTACAAATGGTTATAGCTCTGGCTGAGATACAAGATAATGGTGCCACAAAGCATCTGTAGGACTTCCAGGCTGTGACATCCACTTCCACATGTAAAGTTTCTTCATTCTTTAGTCTGTATAGGCTACAGTGCAACTTCTCTCATTGACTTGTATTTCTGTTTCCACTGAAACCATGATAAATTCTGACCACTAAGGAATACAAATCTCATCAAAGGCACTTCACTTCTCCAGATCCATGGAGTTTTTGATGGTCAAAACTTACATTTTTAAAGGATTCTGAAAACAGAATGTCTAACAATACGTGTTTTAGACAGAATAAAATAAGGAACAGTCTGGAGAAAAGATATTATTTCTGCATTATGTCTACAGTTCTACATTACTCTGGAACATTTTTTTGTAATCTGATAGAAGACTTTTATGACATGATATACCACAGGATATCCAGCTTCCTCTTGTTACAAAACCTTGCTTTCTAGTCTTTTTTTTTTCCTTTTTGCCCTCATAGTAAAATGGTGGGTGAAAAGCTCAGATAAGGCAAATCTTCTTCAGTAAGAGAAAAACAGTCTCATGAATGAGTGAAAACTGGTGGGTGTCTATCACGTGACACTCTGAGGGCCTGTGGCTTCAAATYTCCATGTGCTTTGTGTCCCATGTGTCTGTAAGAACCGAAAATGGTCGAAGCAGTCATACTGTAAAGATAAACATTTCTATGAGTGCATAAATACTGCTATAGTATTTTACTGTGCAGGAAGGGGTAATGAAATCTATGCCTCTGTGTGGACAGGTGACAATAACAGAAAAATTGCTTGACTATTGCTGAAAAATTGTATTGAATCCTTTTGAAGTTCATAGTTATCCATTTTTACAGGACTAGTAAATGTTCAAAAAGCAACACAGTTTATGAATGACAGCATTTACAAAGCAGTGAACAGTTATTCACATTAAGTAACTTATCGGACTGCCCAGTTCTATATTAAATTAGAACTGTGCTAAATCCCTGGATTTTCCTGTTTAAAACACTTGAGGACAAGTGCTGCATTCTGTAAGATAAAAATATTCCTAGTCCTGTTAATTCAGCCAGTTAATTTTCAGTTGATTTCATTAATTCTACAATGAAATTCTGATGTCTCCCTGGAGAAATCTGTTAGAGTAGATGCCTGTAAGACAATGTCAGAATTTTACTTTTAGCAAGTTTTATTATGCACACACACTCTCTGCTACCTGCTGAAAGGTGGGCAATTCAGCATAGAGCTGAGGGTTCTCAGTGAACCCAGGTGTAGCCATAATGTGTGCATATGGAGTTCAGAGAAGACATTTTCACATACTCCTATGCTGTGATATCATAATTTGTAAATAAATCTTCCTTTTATCTTCAGTTGTCTTTAAGACAACAAACCAAAAAGAAGGAAGATAACTCTTACAGAAAGTCCCAGCAAAACCCCCTAGAATTTTGGACAAAACAAGGTTTAAGTGTATTTTTCTCTTACTTTAAAAACAAAACAAACACCCCCACCAAAAAACTACGATTTGGGAAAACAGCCTCAACAACAGACTTGAAATGGTTGAAATGCATCAAGTGTGTTGCAGTAGCAAAAAGGGTACAAGTGATGATTTGTTACTACAGAACGCAAATGTGGGAGAGGATGTCTATGTAACTTGAAAGGATTTCTTTTTCTGGCTTGGCTTCTTTTTATCTCAGTTAGCTCAAATTGGTTATTTCAACTGAGATCTGACCCAAAGCCCCAATCCAATGAGTTCAAAGTGCCTTGACACAACACTTCTTATATTATCAAACCTTTCATTTCTATTTTATTTATGTTATATATAATGACCCAGAGGGCCAGTGAAGAAGGCCCAGTGGTCGTCTTTGTATAGGATCATTACTTTGAGCTCTTTAGCATCAGTTGAAGTGGTTTTATCACATAGTATTTTTGAAGTTGTTAATGAAGGCTTTTTTTTTCTTTTTAACCTTCCCCCCACCCCCCCTGAAAATCAGGGTCCATACATTTGCCTGTGGAAATTTAGGCACCTGACTTAAGTAAGCTTTGCCTTAAGTGCTTTGGCCTGGCTAATGACTCTTCATACTGACAAATACTGTGCACTAATCTACTTAGAAACCTATGATTTTTATATCAAGACAAAGAAAACTTTGAGATTTATCCTAGAATAAGGGCTTATTTTTATTTAAAAAACAAAACAAAACAAAACCAACCAACCAAACAAAAAAACACACAAAAAGGAGAATGCAAAATAAATAGTGATTTGACAGGTGATTGAGAGAGCCAGGGCACCACTGTGCCAGTGGCCACTTCATCTCTGGGAGCACCCAGGGTGAAGTAGCTAGTTGGTCTCAAGCTGCAGGCTTCACTTACCACGCACCAGGGCTACTTTGGAGGGTGCGATTTCTTTCATTATTCATTCTTATCTATGTATGCTTTTCATAAGGACTGTGGGCTTTGCTCATGTGACCACTGAAGTCAGTCATTAGGAATATATAAAATTTGTATTAATATTCTTTTAGTCAGATTGTAAATGAACATGGGAAGAAGAATAAAGTATTAACTCCAGAATTTTAAAGAATTAAAACTTTCTGGAAATCTCTTTTGTTGTTGGTTTTGTGTTGTTTGGGGTGGGGTTTCTTTTGTTTGGGTTTTTTTGGTGTGTGTGCTGTGGGTTTTTTTGTTTTGTTTTGTTTTGTTTTTTTTAAATAGGTATATATCTTCATGAGAGAAACTTGTGAGGCTTTCTATTTTTGTAATTTTGCTGATTTTTCTTTCTTCCCTCTAGAGAAATGTGGAACATACACTTCCAGTATGAGACCAGTGTATCCTTCAAAAACCTTTCCCAATCATTACTCCATTGTCACAGTAAGAACTCCTGTATATTATGTATTTCTACTGCTGAAGAGACTGTTCATTATCAAGTTGTCTCCATAGGAATAGTACATTTTTTGATGGATTATTAAAATAATAGGATTTCTATTCAGAATATGAAAATGTATATATTATACTCTTTATCTAATTTGATTAACAGTCATTATATAACRCTACAGCTAAATGGTCAGATTTACTCTGATTAAGTAATCTAATCCTTTCAAGACCAGCTGCAAGAATTCTCATACAGGTGGAAGGTCACATCCCTTTACAACTCCTCATTTGTATAAATATTTCCACTAAATTGCAGCGCTCTCTCTCTTGGACYGAGAGCAGCTTGACTCTTTTAAACTGCCAGCCTTGTTCCACTTCTTTAAGGTATTGACGCAAAGAAGAGTATGAAATGAAAGGAAAGATTTGAACATCACATTGATGTTGACTGTGTGATGGACTGTACCCAAACCTGGATAGGAATGTCACAAAGCTGATCTTGTAAATTTATCACCTCCTGCATATAGGAGGAAAAAGAAAAATGGAGGTTTTCAACACCGAATGCAGGGTTGGAATCCAGCAGATCCTTCTTAGTTTCATCATGTCAGAACTAAAATTAAATCAAATACTTGAGGATCTGCACCTTCTTTCTTATCTTCCCAGTTTGTCAGGACTGTCTTTTGGTAGGTGAGGAGCACAGGTTCAGGAAGGAGATGTTTAATTATGTAATCTTCACAAATATCCATGATTGAATATGCAACTAAGAGGCATTAATCATGCCCTGCAGCCATGTGAGAGTGTCCCTAAGTACAGTATAGAGCTTTGTCTCAGCTTCCCATTCTTGTGAAAAGTATCAGGCGTGGTGTTTATCAGGGTCCTAACGGTGGTGGTGTTATATCCTTTAATGTAAAAAGGAGCTAGTGTGCTTGAAGGCAGAGCACGAAGTCTGTTGGAACTACCTAACAGCTGGTGCCTCTGAGCACTTCTTTCGCTGCTTACGTAGTGGTTATCCCCAGCTAGAGCTTTCACCTGCTGATGTGCAATTCTCCTTTGAAATCCCCAGTTTTTGGTCATGTGATGGAGGTCAACATACGTTAATTGCTTTGCCATTGCTACTAAATATACAACAAATGCGTGAACTGAGACAGTGTCTTTCGGTTTGATCCCAGCGCAAGTTGCTTGCCTATTTTTTTTTTTTTAATCTCTCTGAGAAGCAATTAAGAATTGGAAGGTAGGGCTTGGTAGCAATGGTAGGTGATGCTGTTAAATTTGGGTCTTGAGGTACTGGTAGAGTAGAAGTCACATATAGATTATTCACTGGGCACGTTTGTCTAACGGACATCTGTTTAGCCGGAAGGTTCTTTTTCTTTATAACATTGCGACAAGGTGTACTCTCAATTACAGGGGCTGTATCCTGAATCTCATGGTATAATTGATAACAAGATGTATGACCCCAAAAGAAATGCATCTTTCACCCTTAAAAGTGAAGAGAAGTTTAATCCACAGTGGTACCAAGGACAGCCTGTAAGTATTAATACACTGCTGAGAATGTACATCAGCCTGTTTTGTTACTTAATATCACTTGGATGCATAGTGATGTTGAAAGAGTACAGAGGGTACTTTTAAGTCAGCCAAGAAGCATTACTCAGCATGATTAGGAATTCCCATRCTAGAGCTGCAAAATGACAAATGAAACAAAGCGTAACAGATTTTGTTGAACTTAAATGGAATTTTCTCTAAGGAGAAAACTAGCTTAAAATAATTAATAGAGATACCAGATTTTGTTCCGTTTTTAATATGAAGYGGGCTTGCAGTTAACTTCTCTGAGGAAATCGACAGACCAGTTAGTTTTAGTAATAAGCAGTAGTAAAGGTTTACACTCTGCCCAAATTACTACTGAGTCTAAAGATGCGGTTTTCAAAGAAAACGTCTCAGTTCAATCGTACAGCTATGGCAAATCTGCTGAGACTGCCACCAAAATGAAGTGGCATGGGAAAGTTTGGGTGAGTGCTAGCTGGAAGAATAGCAAGGGAACAGATGCAACTATTTAGTAATGTGGGGAAGACCATTTGTTTGTTTGGGGTTTTTTTGGGGGGTTTGGTTGTGGGTTTGTTTGGTTTGTTTTTGTTGGGTGTTTTTTTTGTTTGGTTGGTTTTTTTGTTTTTTTGGTTTTTTTTTTTTTTTTTGAGGAAAGAACACACAAGTGTATACTTGCGGGCCACTGAGGAGAAAATGGTGTACGAGTCAGGCAGGAAAACACGCAGAAGGCAGACAGAAATCTGCAAATCATGAGATCAGCAGTAAAATCAGAAGAGTTGACCAAAGTCTTACTCCCATATTTCAGAGTATGTGGGGCATAGGTCCTCGGAACATTCCCACCCCTTCTTGCTTCACTGTTCTCGAGACATTTCCCCTTCCTGGTGTTCAGCCATGGTTCTACCGTTGCATTACTGCTCCATCCATGGGAGCTGATGGTTCCTACTTCTGTCCTGGCTCCCCCTGGTGTAGCAGCAGAAGGGATGCGAGTGTTTGCCGTAAGGAATCAGGCTGCAAGGTATATCTGGACTGCAGATAACGATGATGTGCAAGATGGACTGTCCAGAGTGCTCCACTTACATTTTTAGTTTTTGATCTTGCTGAAAGGTGCAGAGCTGGTGGGGGCAGTAGTGGATTTGGCAGTYACTCAGCTGATTCAGTGACCTGCATTAATGATGGCGATTGTTTTTCTGCAGATTTGGCTAACAGCTATGTACCAAGGTCTAAAAGCGGGTACGTTCTTTTGGCCTGGGTCAGACACAGCAGTTAATGGAACCTTTCCAAACCTGTATGAAAAATACAATAGGTATGTACAGTCSTGTGTCTTGGATGAATATTTTACTTTAACTGTTGCAATGGGACAGACGCCGGAGAAAGCATAAATTTTTTCCTGCTTTTCTAAATAGTTGTACGCAACACGAAAAAAAGATAGAATCCAGTTAAYATTGTTTCAGTATAATGTAGATTCTTTGTCTGATCATTTTGTYATTCTTCAGCAAACGTTTTACAGGAAAGATGTGGAAAAATCAGCTTTAAGAGCAGCCAGCTTTGAAGCTTTAGTGCTTTTCTGTTTCTATTTATAAAAAATCTTCTGTGGGTGTGTTTAGAGTCATTCAATACAAACCTCTCATACAGTGAATGGATCAGGTCTTGATGTGATACCGTCCATGAAAACTAATGTTTTACTATTGACTGTGGTAAATTGTTCCAATGTAAAATTATTTTCATTGCAAATTTTGAAAATATTTCACATTAAGGCAGTTATATTTTAGTCAGTGGTTGCTCTTCACTGCGATTAAACGTTTTCTGCCTAATGAAAATTCTACATAGATCTGTTTATCACCATTTATTTAATAATCTAAAATCTTGCCCAAGAAATCAGGCTTTTCATTTCTRTCTTCCTAGGATCATTTTCTCTTCCTACACCCTTCATATAGCATGGAAATTCTGATTCTTGACTTACTACCTACATTTTTTTCTCTAGGAACTTGTACATCGTTACTTGAACTGGTGTTAAGTAGCTGAATTACTAACTTTGTCGGTGCCTCATGTTGTTACAGGTCAACATGCTTATTGTTGGTCTACGTCAGTAATTGATATAGAGYATCTACTTTGTGACGTAGTACGAGAACTTGTATTCAAACTGTTTAAACATTAAAAGAAAAAGAAACCCACCCCCAAACCAAAACTTTTTCAAAACATAATACAGGAAGGAAAACCTGCACATGATTTTGCACCTTGAAGCCAATTCTTCTCTTGCATAATAAACACAAGTAACACTGGGAGCTTTATTCTAATCACGTAGCAATCAATGGGGACAGTATTCAAGGGAGCTTTAGATTAGGCCATTAACTCCTGTAGAGTCACAGGCAATTAGCATAGATAAACTTGCGTCCTGCTAAATAGCCATTAATGGCATGCTGTTGAATTCAGTTTTCTCTGCTAAAGTACATTGATTTTGTAATGTGTGACTGAAACTTTTCAGCTCTTCGAAATACATGGTTCATTGATCTTGTATTGTTCTGATACAGCTCAATCCCTTTTGAAGAAAGGGTGGTAACTGTTCTTCGCTGGCTGCAGTTACCTGAAGATGAAAGGTAGGTATACAATTGCAAGTGTAAGTTCATGTTTGAGTGGTATTGCAATGAATTACTTTGTAAATATGATTTCTGTTTTAAACAATATCTTATGCATTATTCTAACAATGTTTAAAATGTTATTTAATGCAAGCCTGTTTCTATGACTGAAACCTTTTTTAATTAAGTTACCTTTCTCTATTTCCCTTTAAYGTATCCTTCCTCTGAATGATAGCGTTGTTTCTAATATTTGATATCCATTGTTGAAATATAATCTCTTCAAACTGTCTCAACGTGTATGTAAAATATTACATTTTTGGTACTGTTTGATATAGACCACACTTTTACACTCTGTATTTAGAAGAACCAGATTCCTCAGGCCATAAGTTTGGACCAGTAAGCAGCGGAGTAAGTAGTTTTGTAGTTTCTTTTTTTTTTTTTTTTTTTTTTTAAATTTGAAGCTTTGCTCTGAATCAATAAACTTCCATAATTCATGTTAGATTAACTAAATATGTTCAGTGTGCTTATTAGGAAAAAAAATTTGTGAATAGACAGCCCATCCATAATTAACATTGATACAAAGCATGTAATAAACAGCCTATTTAGTAAGTCTAATTTTTATTTTCTTTATTTCAATAACTTTTAAATTGCCAAAGCATGTTTGGGTATGTCTTGTATGTTGTTTTATCTGCTCCTACTAATTCTTTATGTTGATTTTAGGTGAGGGGAGGGGGACAGAAAGCTTGTGTACCTTCAATTTAGCAAGAACAGAGATTTTTGTAGCAATGGTCCAAGTTTTGGTGGTTAAGTATTAATGTTACAATTGTCATTCATTTTCTCCCAGTCTCTGTGCAAATGTTAGATGAATATTGGTCTTATCTCCCTGCAGTTAGATTTCATGCCTTCTCGGAAAGAGGGTGAAAAAAGGGACGTTCACACCATCAAAGTCTGTGGTGTACCTATTGTATAAATAAGAAGTCTTTGGGACTGCTACTGTTTTCAAAAGTACTAAATAGCTTTACATTTTAACAAACCAAAGTGAAAAATGCAAAGGAAAAAGCTCTTGGAAATTCAGGAACATTGTAAAACTCTCTCGTCTTGAATGGTCAGGAAGTTGGGCATCTTAACCAGGTATTTAACCTCAGTGGTGACAACAGTAAAAAGCTCTTGCCAATTTCTCTTGAGGTGTTACTGTTCCTGTAAGGAATAGAAAGATGAAYGTAAGTCCCCAGTGAAGTAGCAGACAACTAATTGGAACTGCAGTATAGGCAACGTGTTTAAATTAGTTATCCTTTTCTTTGGTTAATAAGTGGATCTGAAGTTCTGTATCTCAGGAATGCTCTGGAAAGACCCTGAGGGTTTGTACATAGTCTCCCCAGGAGCATCTCATCTTTGTTCACACAAAGCAAGACAGCTTATACTAGTAGCTCAATGAGGTAACAGAATGACTTGATTTAAAAATACTTTTTTTGTTTTGTTTACTTAGCAAGTATTCAAAAGTAACCCCAGTGGCTGTACCTACGCAAAGTGAGCTTGAATGCCAGACCCCTGATCACGAACAGTGCTAGACTGGTAGCTTGCTCTTTGGCTTTTTCAGTCCCTTTAAACTAGTTTGCTCTGAGGCTAATATCCAGCCACAACTTCAAGGGCAGTTTGCTCCAGGGTCTCTCCCAGCAGGGATTTTGAGGAAGAGTGCCGCAGGCTTGGCTTCCTCTATTCTCTTCAGCCCTCTGGTGTTCTCCCATCAGCATCTGCACGCTCAGGCCTTCCCTCTTGCCCTCAGTTGTGCACCTGGTAATGCAACAAACATCCTCAATTTCATACTTTAAAACCACCCTCAYGGGCTATAATCTGGGGTGGTGTTTTGGGGTTTTGTTTGTTTGTTGTAACAGCTTCAACTGAAATAACACATAAAAATGTGTAGCTGCGTCTTAGTACAGTGTGGGGCCYGGAAAAAATTGGGGCAAGAGCTGTACAGTGTAGATATAGCCACCCTTCTGTAGATGGTGGTAGCCCTGAGCAGTGCAGGTGCCTAGGCAGTCTGCAGGCTCCCATTTTTGTTCATCTGTACAGGTGCACCTGTTGAGTCCATTCTCAGTAGATGTAAAGACTATRCATCTAAAGGGTGCAGAACTGAGAGAAGTAGGAACAGACAAAAAGCAGGTTTAATTGAGAATGCTGTAAGTCTGCTGCCCTCACAGTTCCTCCTGCTAGTGTGTGCTATATRTGCTCCCTGTCATGAGTTTGGGGGTCACTGCACAGTTTTAGGTCCCCTGTGTCCTTCGTTTATGTCTGGACTGCATCTAGCCTTGAATGGTCTATAAGAAGAGCTCCTTATTCTTTATTAGCATATACTGTTACAGTTTAAATTTATTCACTCTCCCTAGAAATAAATTTTATTTTTCAATTGAAGTGATTAACACTTACTTTACATTCCTGTTTTTGTCCTGCAGGTCATTATGGCATTACAGAGAGTGGACAACATAGTAGGGATGCTGATGGATGGTCTCAAACAAATGAACTTACATAAATGCCTGAATATTATTTTTATATCAGATCATGGTAAATTTGATTTTATAAAATATATCAGAATTTTGAAGGGCTGTTTTTATAAAGTAATATTCTGAGTTTATATTTGCATGTTTCTGGCAAGGTTAAGGAAGCAGCTAACACCTAGAAATTACATTTTGTATTATCAAGATGGTGTGAAAGATAATCAGCGTAGGTGAGAATCAAGACTATTTTATGAGGGGGGGAAGAAGTGGAGAACATAGGGAGGGATTAAATAACTTTCATATTTTATTCCTAAATCCTCCTGTGATCATTACCAGCTGATAAAAGAAATAGAATAAAAAATGTGAATTGTAAAAAATAGATTTCATTTTATTCTGTCTCTTAACTACACTACACAGCAATAGTTTGTGAATTGCTGAAGAAGTGAAAATACAAGCCATATCTTCCTTTCAGTTATCAGTTCCCTTATCCATTATTAGAAGCTGTGAATATGAAACTTTGATTTATTTCTGTAATAGCTTTTCTATATTTCTGGAATTATTTCTATAATAAGTTATGTATTTTACCAATAAATTTTTTTCTGCTTCTTTTCCTGACAAACAAAGTGTAAGCACACTTCCATGCAGCACAAAATTGACTTGCAGAGCTCATTGCCACTGGGAATGATCCAAGCCAAATATCTATACAGGTTTAAAAAATATTTACAAAATTAATGGAGGGTAAACCTGTCAAGAATTATTAAAAGTAAGATTTCAAATGCAATATGCAATTCAAAGTCCCTTTGACTTCTGGAAACTGATAAGCAACACTGGGAGGAAGATCAGTCCATAATTGCTGTGCTTATTGGGTATTTCTCTAGGCATGTTACTGAACACTGTTAGGTAGGATATTGGGCTAAATGAATATTTGGTCTGACCATTACTACTGTTCTTAGGCTCATAAGATTTCTTTCCCTTCAGAGAAGAAAATTTGTCTATTTATTCAATTGGAGTGGCTTTCTTGGCTGAGGAAATGGCTGATTGTGTGTGTGTATGTAATGTTTTTTTTTCTTTGATACATGAGTATTGTGGTCTCCTTGGATCAGATGTCTTGGAGTTGCTGATAAAAACACCTGAGAAATTACATTTCTGACTTCTACAACTTAAGTTACATGTCTCCTCAGCAAGGCTACTCTACATTGATATTCCCATTTTTAAATAAAATTTATTTCCTTTTGCAGGGATGGAAGCAGGGAGCTGCAGAAAAACAGCATATCTGAACACCTATCTGGACGATGTTCAAGATTTCATAGTAGTACCTGGTCCTGCAGCTCGCCTAAGACCTAATAACGTTCCAGATGAGTATTTCTCTTGTATGTAATTGCTACACTAATTTTTGTTACTCGGTTGTACGCTTTTGTACTTCATGAATACAAACTTAGGATCCACATATTCCATTGGTAAACTTGAGTGAAGGCCAACTAGGGACAATCTGGATAATGATGAAGAGGAAATACTGAGTAGTGCACCTGTGCTTTTAAAGACCATTTGACTTTGCAGGTCTGAAAGTGTATTTGAATCCTACAGATTGCTTTTGTCGGCTGTCTCAGAATGACCAACTGCAAATGCTCTTGCCTTGTGAATGGCATTCCTTTGAATCAGATCTTTGGTACTCAAGACAGCCCAAAAATCCCGCCCTCATGTCTCACCTCATTTCCTGATTTACCAGTTTATGTATAGATTTGCTATATTTCTGTCTTAAAGGAATGTTRGATTGTTACTATCTTTTACATATTATTTTATGAGTATTATAATATATTTCCTAGTTATTAAAACATGGCCTAATGGCCTGACAGCAGTTGAGTAAACTGCAAATAAACATAAATAAGATAATAAACCTGAGTAAAAATCAATGAATGCTTACAAATTTTAAACTTTGGTTCATTATGCAGTCTCATTTCAGGTGAACACTTAATGCCTGCAGTTTTGGGTACTTTTTAATGTAGAATACAGGCGTTTCCTTCATGTTTCATAGG
The DNA here is from genome assembly GCA_035582835.1 of Phoebastria nigripes. Taxonomy (NCBI): domain Eukaryota; kingdom Metazoa; phylum Chordata; class Aves; order Procellariiformes; family Diomedeidae; genus Phoebastria; species Phoebastria nigripes. The sequence continues at coordinate 357,128 of JAYKAV010002607.1, read as the reverse complement.
GGTTTTTTTCTATCTAGATTATTGTTGTTCYCCATGCCCTTTAAAACTTGTAGGCCTCAACCCTAGTGACTTTAAGTTCTGTTTACTTCATTGCTTGATGCTATTCTAAACTGTTTTAAATGTTTCCTTGGAGAACGTGGGAGTCAAATGCAGTTCCAGGTTCTCCCTGGAGAAACAAGTTCAGGAAGAAGAAAAGCAGAGTATCTCCTGCTTTTGACATGTGCAGTGTTTTCATGAAGTAGCATAGCTGTCTTTGTAGCACTACATATATCTATGCAGGAATTATTAATGGTTCCCTGCCAGTGTAATCCTTTATGTATTTTAGTCAAGCATTGGATATCAGACTCAGGGCAGAGTAACTGTGGGAAATGTAATGGGCCTGTGTTATACAAAATGTCAAACTAAGTTACGTAATGGTCCCTTTTGGCTTGAGTCTAAGCATCTGAATCTTAGCCAGCTGGCACTTGGCTATTTTTCTAAGGATGCTTGCCAGATAAAACTGCTGTCCTGATAGTTGTTGGTTTGTTTTTTTTTTTTTTTTTCTTTTTCCTTAGAAGTTTATTAGCAAGCAGGAAAAATCCAGCTTGATTAGCACAGCATTTAGTTGCCTCTTTTGTGAAAACTTACTTCTCGGATTATTTTTCTAACTGTGGCTAATGTAGTTTAAAATTTTAAAGCTGTAAATAAGTAAGCAAGGGGAGGAGAGACTGTGAACTAAAATTTCCTAAAAGCAATAGCTTGACAGCTTAGTGATTGTTTTGCTCCATATGGTTTTCATTCTGGAAAAATAATTTCTTATGTCCAGAAATTTTTTGAAACTAAGCTAATTATATTACGTGATGGGAATGCTTTCATTTATATCTGATTTTTTTTAACTTAGGTGACTAATTCTTACATATGATTCTTCCAGTTAATTATGAAGGCATTGTCAGAAACCTCACAGTAAGTGTCGTCTTATCTGTTGTTTTAGCTTAATTTCTACTGACATTTACAGGTATTTTATAGCRTCAGCTGTTTGCTTACTTACATAGCAACTGGCCTTTGAATCAGTGACCTTCCATATGCTATACAGTTAACAACAACAACAACAACAAAAGTAGTTCCACGCAGGGGAAGAGAAGGTCAAAGTTGAGTAAGGTGTCATATGGCTATTGTGGTTGTGCATTAACTAAGGTTTTGTGTTTATTTCTTTCCACTAACTCTTACCTACCACTATATCATGTTGCTCTTCAAACTGGAGAACTTGTGTATCKGGACCATTCTGGCTGCGGGCCAAGTCAGTGTAAAGCTCAGCTCCATCTCCTGGACAAGCATGAGATTTTCTTGCTCACACCTTTTTGATAAACAGCTTTGAGAGAGGATATTGATTCTTTTTTGTCAGTTCCAGCTTAAGGAATTTGTTTTTCTGCTCTATACCTGGCTTCTATTTTTATCCCTGCACCACAATCTGTTTGCCTCTCAGTTGTGCAGACACTGCTGTTGGTGAGAGCTGTGCTGTTTGTATGACTTCACTATTCAAAAATTCCACTATTACAGTAGAGGGGGTTTTTTGTTTGGTTGTGGGTTTTTTTTTTAGTGGTTTTTGGTTTTGTTTTGGTTTTTTGGTTTTTGTTTGTTGGTTTTTTTGTTTTTTTGTTTTGGTTTTTTTTTTTTTTTTTTTTTTAATCATGAATGGATCTTAGTTGGTGGAAAAATCTATTTGTCCCTGAGTGGCCAATCTAAAAAACCTTTGAATGTCTGTTACTTTCTGTATTACAGAGCTGTAGAATTATTGCACTGGACTGGTTAGTCTCCTACCACTTGAAAGTATCATGATGTTCATGTCTCAGTGTAATTCTTTATTAATTCTAAGCAGTACTGTTTGGTTCTATACAGAACCTATACCGCCTATCGTAGGCTGTAAGAAAAAGGAGGAAAAATCAAAAAAAAAAAAAAAAAAGTAAGTTATGTCCATAATCCAATATAAATATTCTTCTAATAACTATTGAATGCAAAACCAGTCAGTATTTGTTATTTAAATAGTTATTAATATTTATGTCCCAGACCATATGACTCCAAACCTGATGGAGTCCCAATGTCCTTAGTGGAAGTTTTTGTATACCCTTTGCAATTGAAGTGCTTTATAAGAACTGTGCATGACATAAGAAACAGTTTGGTGAAATGTACATTTTATATTTTTAATTTAAACATTTCAGTGTATAGAACCAAATCAGCCTTTCAAAGCTTATATGAAACAGCTGCTACCAAAGCGTTTCCATTATTCCTATAACGACCGGATTGAACCATTGCTCTTTTATTTAGACTCCCAATGGCAGCTTGCTAGGTAAGTTACAGTTTTCAGTACTTGATTATACAGCAAATAATTTCTTGTTTTCTCATAGCTTTTCTCTTCCAGATGCTTAGAGTTCAATGATAGCTATTGGAGCCTGGTGTTCTTGTTTGTCATAGCAAAGGGACATTGTAAAGAAACAATGCGTGCTTTTCTCTACAGTTTTTGCTGGCCTGAGGAGGCTCAATTCTAAACTGGCAGCTATAGATACTCTCCCTGCTGAGCATGCAGGTAGTGGCAGGCTTTGTGACACAAATGTTAGAAACTAAGGTCCCCATTGCCAGATACTTGAGCACATCTTGCCACGCTTTAGGAATTTCCAAAGTGAGTCATGAAAGCTAAGCATGTGCATAACTACTCGGTTGAATCAGTCTTGTGAGTGATCCACTGGCATACGTTGAACTTACTGGACCCACTATTGTTAATTACCTTACATGTTGAGACCAATGAATTTACAGCTCCCAGAATAACGGCATCTGCTATAATAATATCATTTTGAACACCTCTGTGGTACTCCAGGGCTTTCATCATGAAAGAGTTTTTTCAGTTCATGTATTCAGTGAGTCCTGTTGTATAACACTGTAAACGTGTGCAAGTCATGCAAATCAGGTTTGGGTTACTAGAACTATACACGTTTAAATAATATGTATGGACCTGGCATATGCTGGAGATCTGTTTTTATTAGACTGTAAGATGCCCAGCTGAATGCTCTAAATTACATTGTTTTTTAATAAAAAATGTAAAAAAACCCTTAAGAAACTACTTACAAAAAGTACTGTAAATTTCTGTTACCCAAATGACAGTGAAGTGAAAATCTGTTATCCTGAGAACAAACATTTTGTTCATATGTCATTTGATATTTGACTTTAAATGACTGTGATGGACCCTTGAGAATTCCAAAGGGATAACATTTGCGGAGAAAACTATCATTCTGATTTTAAAGGCATTCTCTTCCAGAGCTTAAAGACTTTCTATTCCCTATGGACAAGTCTCTAAAAATCTTTAAATAGACAAGTAAACAATGCATCACTGAATGTATTTTATACTGATATGATTTGTAAAGTGTGAGTTATATAAACTGTGAAATTTTTAATAGGAAACCGCTTGAGATTAAAAGCTGCACAGGTGGATTTCATGGCTCAGACAATCGCTTCCCCAGTATGCAGGTGAGACTTGAAAACTTATGCTAGCTCTTACTTTTAGCTCCTTCTATTTCTGAATGTTGTTGTTGCTGGGTGTTGAGATTTTTTTTTTTTAAGATCTGTGACACTATTGCATCTGCAATTAAAGAAATCAAGCATTTGCATGATTGCTATTGTGACGTGCTGGGTCACCCACACAGGGTGGGATTCCATTGTTGTAAGAGTTGGGCAAAAACCCAACAGGACTTACCCCAGAGATTTCACTGTGCTGGTAAGAGTATAAAGTTGTGCCAAGTTRTTTTGTTGTAACATTAAAAAATGTTAAAAACAGGAAAAGAGAAAACTTACCTCATCAAATCCTCAAATACAGTAATTGTAGATCATAAGAGAATTCAGATTGGAAGGGACCTTGGGAGGTCTCTAGACCCACCTCCAACTCAAAACAGAGTCAGCTGTGAAATCAGACCAGGTTACTCAAGGCTTTATGCAGTTCTGTCTTCAAAACTGCCAAGGGCAGAGTCTCCACAACTTCTAACCAACCCATTCCACTGCCTGACTGTCCTCATGGTGTAAATATGTTTAGTTTTAGCCAGCCAGAACCTTTCTTGTTTCAATTTATGCCTGTTGTCTCTCTGCCTCCTACTGTGTAGCACTGAAGAGCATGGCTCTATCTCCTTGATGACCTCCTTGTAGGTACTGGGGGATTGCTGTTAGGTCCACCTGAAGCAGTCTCTTCTCCATGCTGAACAAGCCCTGTTCCACTTCGCAGGTCAAGAGCTTCAGCCCCCAGCCACCTTGAGGGCCCTGGTCACTGAATTTGTGATGATTGTTTATTGATGTCATTCTTATGTTGGAGGTGGAGTATCCTGCTGTGGCCTAAAGAAATGCTGAGTAGAGACGGATAATCCCTTCCCTCAACCTACTGTCTGAGCTTCTGTTTTATACAGCATGGGATGCTGTTGGCCACCTTTGCTGCCAGGGTGTGCTGCTGGCTTATGTTCGGCTTGCTGTCCACTACGTCACCCAGGCCCTTGCAAGCAAAGTTGTTCCCTAGCCAGCCAGTCCCCTGGTCTGTAAGGGTAGTCCATTCTTTGTTTTCGGGGGTGCCTAAGAACAGAAGTAGCAGGCTTAAACAGCAATAAAGAAGAGTTGATTTGGTTATTAGAAAACTTTTTTAACCATTAATGAGTACAACAGTTTGCCCTGGAAGTCTGTGGAGCTTCCACCACAGGAATTACCTAACAAGTGATCAGACAAGCATCTTTCAGAAGTAACATAATTGCTTCTGATTCTGTCTTTTGCAAAAGTTGACTAAATGATCTCCCAGCTCTAATTCTACTGTGTCATGATAGATTATGTATCACTGTTTTGAGGTAGTCTGTTCAGGAGAGAGCATGTCAGTCATGTTTAAAATAAGGAGAGTCCCTGAATTCTTCTCTTTAATGAGAAATGGGAAGGGATCATAGGGAAACATGAAATCAGATCCTTAGTCAGCTCCATCTAATTTGGGGAAGTCAGTTAACCTATCCTCTGCTTTAGTTTCTGCTATCAAAAAAGTGAAAGGCAATGCTATTCATTTCAAAAAGCTATTTTCAGGATAAAATCCACTAACAGTTGTGAGGTACCTGGTACTATTACAGTGAATATGTGTAAACACATCTATAAAGAGAGAACCCTGTATTCAAAAAATTATTGAAAACAAGTTTTAATAAAAGACCTATGTAGTCCATGTAAAGCATAGATTTCTCTTAAAAGCCTTATTTTTCATGTCTTGTAGAATTATGTAGTCTTGGCGTCAGACTTTTTAAAAACTGTTAGCCAAAACCTGTGTTAATTTTGTATCAGTTTACCCTTCCAGGCCTGCTGCTCTTCCCTGATTTGACAATGGAAAACCTGTTGATAGGGTACCTAGTAATGGGTTACAACCAGCAAGGCCACGTGATGCCAAATACCAGCTTAGTATATTCCCTCTCTGCTACAGTTTAACTGTGTAAATTTTTTTCAGTAGGTTGACTCTATTCAAACTTTTTGCCAGGTTTGGGATTGTCAGTTCGTAGCATCCCTAATTGGTCTTAAAACAGATACGACTTATCCTTTTGTGGCTAACATTATAGCAGCATAAATTTCATACTGTGTAATTAACTAGTTCAACAGAAAGGAGGTAGCGTGTTCCTGCTTCATCTGGTTCAAATGAGGCTTGTTGAGTAAATTATTAGCCTACAGATTTTAGTATCAATGGTTACAGAATGACAGCCTGCCTTATGCTTTAATCTCAAAAAAGAAGTTAGAGTTGAGTTTTTAGCCTCTATTTTTGCCACACAGCTATGAAATCTGAGACGATTGTGTTGTTTGCAAAGAGCTTTGAGATCTTACCCAGGAAGATGCTATAAAGTGCAAATCGTCCATCACTCATTCAGTATCTTGATACCACAGATGGGAGCAATCTGTTTCACTTAATTAAAAATATGCTGAATATCTCAGGGCAAGTTTAAACACAATCTTTTTGGCAGCAGCTGAGTTTAAGCATTTGCTGCCCTTGTCTCCTTGTTCTTAGTCCTGCAGCAAACCCTGCTCTGTGCTAGTGTAAGCTTTGCATGGCTGCAGAGTTAAGTAGGTCGGGGAACTGTACCAGAAGGAAAAGAGCCAGCAGGAAAAGAAAAGTTTTCTGAGCTGGCTGCATTCCTGGATCAGGTTCACTGTATGGCTACACAATAGCTCGTGCCAGTACAGCTCAGGAAGTGGTGCAAGAMGAAGAAGAAAGAACAGCTGCAAACCAGGCGTAGAAGCCTAGGATCTTGCCATTGCTTAAACCATTTAAAACATTGCTACCAACAGATGTTTTTATAACCTTAAGTTAAAAGCTTCCAAATTGTTTACCAGGCATAAAATGTGATGGTTATTTTGGCTCAATGTTAAATGAATTTAACTTCTTCAAAAGCAGAGAAGAGCAAAGGACTTCATAAATGGCTGAAGGCAACTTTTTAAAGGCAACAATGAGACGGAATCAGGTTTCCTAATACTCTTTTACTACTTTTTAAAATTATTCTTATACTTTTACTTTTTTTTAAGAAAACACATGCTTTTGTCTTGAGCTGTGCTATGTTGATAAAGTAAAGATTAAGTTCTTGGAAGAAAATGCTCTCCGAGTTTGAAGATATTTTCCATTTCAGCTTGTCTTAAACAGAGTACCACTTTACTTTTCTCTGTAAATCCTAGGCTATCTTTATTGGGTTTGGACCAGGATTCAAGTTTCGTACTCAAGTTGATCCATTTGAAAACATTGAAGTATATAATTTAATGTGTGGTAAGTACAATTGATGGGGGTCATCTTTGCTCAGTAAAATATAATATCTTTTGGGCATTGTAAATCGTCTAATAACAGATTTTTAAGTGTCCTTAGATATTTTTCCTTAAGACTTGCTGCTGATTTTCACTAATAAAAAGCTGTTTGTTTTTTTCTGAGAAAGGTCCAGCTTCTAAAAGACTAATGGCTGCTTAGGATCTACTGGTCAGACCACCTTGTACCTCTCCTTTCCACTGACCATTCTGTGTGTTCCTCTGGCTGCTCCAGAGCCAGTGCTTTGACTCACCACTACTAAAACTGACTACTTCACAATCTCTCTACCATCAAGAAGAAGGGATATTTCTCTCTCATATCTAACTAGAGGCTTTATCAGATTAATCACTCAGGTGACCTTATTCAGGCAGAACAATAAATAACAAGCATAGTAATGGGTATGGATGCAGCTGCCAGGCAGCTAACTTCTAGAAAGCCTGAATCAGTCGCCCTCCCTGCTTTTTATGCACTTGAACAATTCCTTGTATTTTGTCATGTGTTTTCTTATTTGTTGTTTTCCTTTACCATATTTTTAATTTTAGTTACTTGATATAAATGGTTTTTTAATTCAGATAAAATTTAGATTTTTTAATTTTTGTTCACTTKATTCATGTAATAAACCTCCTCCCAAATTCATCATTGTATGTGTCACTTGTTCAATTTATGTATTGTATCTTTTAATACTAGATTTGGATGTTTCCCTGTCCATTCTCATTGCCTAATACAATAGGTGTTTTAAATATACTTTTTTTGGGTCTTTTGATGGACTGCAACTGTCTTGTTAGTCTGTAGTCCCATTGCTTTGAGTCTCGCTCTAGAGCTAGTTGTCTCTGCAATAGTCAGGTTTCCTTTTTCTCACCCCTCTATGGTGTCACTCTAGAATTCATGACTGATTTCTGTTCCATGCAGTCTGCTTCCRTATCTGAGGATCGCAGACAGCACACTCCATATACAGATATTCTTCACTTTATTTTCTGACACTGTACAGTACACTGCACCAGAGAAGTGGTGTTTCTTTCTGAAAATTAGACACCTTGTGGCCCTCCTTTTTCCCCCTTTCAAACAAATGTTACTGTGACTCCTTGTTCCTTTGCYGCTTCTCCTTTGTTCTGTATTTCATGGTTTCTCCAAAAGTCTATCACTAGTTCTACCACTTTCTGTTTATGCCCCTTGAGGTCTTCACCTGTTTTCCATTATTTCCTGCCTACTTCTCTCTCTTGCCAGGATCTGTACTTGCTCTAACATCTGCATCTGTGAGAGACAAAGTATTACCAAAGGGTTTGATCCAGAAAACACTTAACAGGAGCAGTGCACGTGCTTGAGATCAGTGGCGATATTCAGGTATACCACAATTAAGCCATGTGTTTAAATTATTTGCTGGAATAGGAAACAGGCCATTGTCAGGAAGCGTGTCTCTCACAGCCTTGTATGCTTTGCTGTCTTCTCATGTCATGGTTGATCTTGAACCACCTTCTTGTGCCCCCCTGATCTGTTCTGTGTATGCTGCATGGGAGGGGTAGAGTCCTTACTGGCATCTCAGGGAAGCAAGTCCAGTGACAGACCAGATGTTTTAAGTGCAGTCATTGAGGTCTAGATTTCCTCCATCCTGTATAGAAAGAATTAGAAGAATAGGATGTGCAAAAGCCAGCACGTTAACTTTCAGATAGAAGATGAAGTGAGGTGACTTACTCAACCTTTTCCTTGCCCAGGGCTTAGGTACTTTCTGGACTGCAGAAAGGCATCTTCTTTCACTTGTCATTTGGTGCTCTATGGTTTCTCATGGAGGTGCCTGACTGCACCTCCTTGCAAAGCRCAGCCAGAGAGGAGATACTGTCTCCCATTTGTCCAACATCACAGCACTTAAAGCATAAGCACCAGATACGTGCAATTAATTGTCTTGTCTGAATTGGGAAATTTCAACTCATGTTTTCCAAGGTGTTCAAATTGCCAGACTTGGGGATTTCTGGGGCGTTGTGAATTCCTGGATACTCCACTTAAAATAATAGGAACATAACAATGTAATTTAGCTGTTGAAGTGGGGACCTGAGTTCCGGGACTGGTTCTGATTTGGTTTTTCACTGCTTTGTGTGATGTATTCATTGGAGCAGGGACTGCTAGGATTAGAAACGTTGTTTTATTCTTCTTTCCAAAGCAAAACAGCTTCATCTGGAGGGAATGACATTAACATATCTGAGTGGCATAGTGCAGGGAGAAATGTGTTCGGTTCCCCATGTAGGAAGGGAAGTTCAACTCTAACTCTTGTGCTTTAGGTGAGTGATCTAGACACTAAGCTTTTGGATACAAGTGCATCTCATCACCTGCTATGTTTTGAAAACATCTTATTTCATAGATTCAGTATGAGTTAAGTGAAGGAACAACAAATCTATGAATGCTAGCAYGGAGTAAGCATGAAATAGGGCTTGATCAATTCAGTATTTTGAAGGTGTCTGAAGTGTCTCTGAGCATTGGTGGGCAGAACCTATGTTCTGTCGAGGTTCTTTTATGGCTTTACCCTTTAGTGATGCTTATTAACTGAAGCTTACGTCTTTAATTTCCAGATAATTTAAAAAAAAAAAAAAAAGAAGCCCCCAAACTTATTCCCCAAAGCTTCAACGTTATGTAGTCACTAGCTTCATGTGTTTGAGAACTATTCTGTCCCCCACTGCAAGTTTGGATGCTGCAAGTTCACTTCCCCTCAGATATAAACCTCTGTCATTTTTTGTGCTTGTTCTGTCCCTCTTTACAAGCACATTAATACCATCCGGAGCCCTAGCTAAGAACATGTGTGCTTCCTTTTAAAGGGGTTACATTGCTTTTCCTTTTGGGTGTTATGAGCAGCAAGCAGTGCAGCTTTATTGACTCACCCACACTTGTAATCACAATACAAGCAGCAGTGTATTACAGTCTTTCTCATCCTGTTAATATCACTTGAATTCTTTCATAGATTTGCTTGATTTGAAACCAGCCCCAAACAACGGAACTCATGGACGCCTAAATCATCTTTTAAGGAACCCCGTTTACACCCCCCACCATCCAAAAGAAACAAGCCATCCTTCTGAATGCCCTGTGGTGGGACAAAGAGCCTTTTCAGTGAGCCTTGGCTGCTCCTGCAGGACAGGGGTAAATACTGAAATGGTTAAAGTTGTGGAGGCAGCCATCTGTGTTGTATTCAAAGAGTAAAACTCTGGGTTCTCCAGTGTTTATCTTTAGCAGCTAGTTTTGCAGTCCCCTACTATTGGTTTCAAAATCAAATCTTGCCCAGGGTTAGTGGGTACTAGCCTGTATTTGTATATTCATTTTTGCAGTTTGCTTATGTAAAGTCATACTYGGCTCTGAAGAGCCTGGAAGATGCCACAGAAGCAAGCTTAGATGGGGAAAGCATTCAGTTCTTGCTTGTTTCACTTAAGTAAGTCGAAATTTCCCTTCTGTGGATGTTGTGTGTTTGGGCTGTGGTTTTCAAGGCTGTAGATCTGCTTGTTGCAAAAACAATTTGTTTCTGCAAATTCTCCATCGCCCCTCTCCAGTAGATGTCAGTGAGTTCTGTATAGAGCTAACTTGCAAGGCAGATGTTACATTTGGTACTTTAAGTGTAGTAGTGGCTCATAATATGCTCTGTAGAACACTTAGTAGAATCTCACTGCTTTATAATGTTTTGCTTTATAATTATAGGGCTTGCCAATGAGGGATTTTCATCAGCGTTTAAATCTCACTGAAACAGAAGGTAAGAACTTTAGATAGTAATATAAAATTATAACAAAAATGTAAGAATTATTAAAAATATAAAATGTTTGATGTCTTAAATTCTGAGCAAATCTCAAGTACATGAGGTAAAAATTCTTTTAAATACTTGCTGGGACTATAGTTCTGAGGTTTTCAAATACAGTCCTACTGAACCATTTGTTCTCAAATAAATGTGTATTCTTATACATGTGTCTTTATGGCACATGTATTATCTGATATTCTTGAATTTTCTAGCACTGAAGTAATGAGCATTCCAGAATGGGAAGCAAAAGCGGTGTATGGGAAAGTATCTGATAAGAAATCCCTGCAAATACTGACATCAYGATGGCAGCATACTTTTAATGAAGCATAAGGGATGTTTTACATGGTCGAGTTGTTACATGGTCTTAAGCTGTTCCTTGTTTTAGTTGTGCTTTATTTCCATTCTTTGGACATATGCATGCCATGTTTGAGCTGCAGTTTGCAAGGCTGTAGATGTGCTCATGACTCGTAAAACAAAATAAACTATTTTGAGCATGAAGTAGGTAAGACAATAAGTAAATCATGGAAACTGTAAGTCAAAATGGAACGTAGCCCTTGGTGCTAATACCTTAAAAGATGAAATCAAGATCATTAGGCTGTCAGAAAGAGAAATAGGCTGATAGAGACCTTGCCTTGTGTGTGTTCATGAAACCTTGTTTCTTATGCAAATAAACTCTGTATTTGGTGACACCCCACTGTAGCTCACTGTTAAGAACTGGACTTAAATGCAATGCCAGTTACAGGCAGGATCCAGTACTTGCTGCCTATTCAGGGCTAATTTAAGGCTTCTGTTGGTTTGTGTAGTTTGTCCTGGCACAAAGAGTGGATAGAGCTTTCTTGAATCTTTTCCACTAACGACAGGGCATCTTTTTAAAATGTGTCCCAGAACCCTTTTAAAATAATTCTTTCAGTATTGTAACACTCATGAGAGCAACAAAATGAAATCCAGTTAGTACAATACGGTGTGCTTTCCTCTAAGCATGTAGGTGGTTTCACTGAAGCAGACTCTAATAATGTATAGCTGGATTCCCGAGTGCCTTGCTGAACCCAGCTTGGAAGAAATATGGCAAGGCCAGGCTCATAACCTATTTCAGTTCCATTTTGTAGAAATAGGAACCTAAGGCTCTAAACCTACATTTTTRAAACAGTAGGATTTTGGCTTGGTTTATTAGTGAGACCTGGCTTAGTACTCGTCTTAATAGCAGTAATTTCCTTGTAAATTGTATGAATTAAACACTTATTAATTAGATATGAAAAACATTATCACAGATGAAAGAATTCTAGTAACCAGCCTAGACTAGTAGTCTAGTATTCTAGAATTCTAGTAACCAGCTCCTTAAGACTATTTAGAGTTTATTAGTTACCTCAGTTTGCATATTCTCTCATTGATTGTCATAACTTGACAGCCTGTAAGAACAACAAAATATTAACTGCATTTTTAGTTTTATAAAAAAAAATGTGAATTGTTTGCCTTTTCCCTCATGGGTGAAGAAATAAATGTCATAATCTTGACATTTTTTTGTGTTGTGGAATTACTGTGGAAAAAAACTGCAGCATTCATTGCTCTATTTCTTCCCCCATTTAAAACGGTTGCCTTGAAATCGTAGTTCTGCATAATTTGTGGATGGTAGTGACCTATTTAATGGAAATATACTTCTTTATAATTCCAGTCATGTAATGATTGAAAATACTTGCATTTTCAATAGTAAAGTAATATTTTTTTTGTTTTAAAATATTTCCATGATGTGCTAGTCTTCCTCAGTTTTTATGTTACATCAGAGAACTCAAAACTTGAAAACCTTAGTTTTGTTTGTTTCCAGGTGGCAAAAATTTAAATATTCAATGTTTTGATGAAATTGAAGTCTATCTTAGGGGTTAAAAACTGAAACTTTCTGCTGACATTTGACTGCAGCAGATGATTGCAAGAGCATGTGTTTCTTATGACTGTGTTGTTGCTTCTTTGTTTTTTCTTTAAGATAAATGGTATTGACTCTAATGTAATTCTGTTGCTAACTCTGCTTTACTTTTCAGCTTCTGTCTAATGACTTACTCTCTGCTGATCCCACATAGTTTCTTTCTGATACAGTTTTAAAGGAAAGTCTTCACTCTTCCATTGGATGCAGTAGTTGGCCAATAAACAGGCAATGCCTTAGGCAAGGGTCTGCCAAAAACCCTGTGCAATATCATACATCAAACATTTGGAGATGTCTTTATCTGTATACAAACTTTCTAAAGAGATGTGGTCCATGAGAGAGAGGGAGAAGGAAGGTTTTGTGACTATCACACTCATTATAAAGCGAGTCCTCGCACATCGGAAAAACCAACCAGTACTTCACTGTACTGTTTATTTAGATCTCTATATTTCTTAGCCCTTTAAATGTCACTTTTACATATGACTTTGTGGTTTCTACTAAAATAGTCCCCTCAGCAGATTTCAAATCACCACAATTGGTTACTATCCCATCTAAATGTTATGTAGAAGCAGATCCCACATTATATATTTAAATTGAAACATGAAGTCAACAAAGACTTTAACTTTGCAACTTAGATCTATCTCGTTTTAAATATAAACTTAATTTGTACAGTATAAGTTAAATGATCTGGCTTTATACTGGCTTTGTCATTTAATTTATTGCCTTAGCATAGAGACTATACCTTTGATATAAGAATGAAAAATTTTTTGTTCCATTACTGTGACTTCTCTGTTTGCCAATTGGAAATTGGAACAACCTTAGGTGTATAAAAGAGGAAGATGCTTAACAACCAGTGTTGATATAACAAGCACTATTTCTGCTGCAGTTAAGAAGATAGAGAAACTTACTTTGCCCTACGGACGGCCCAGGGTTCTACAGAAGAGACATAATTACTGCCTCCTTTACCATTACCGCTATGTTAGTGGATACAGCAAGGACTACAGGATGTCTCTGTGGAGTGCGTACACTGTTAACAAAGATGTAAGTATATGAAGAAAGGTTAGAAGCAACCTTGAAAGGTAAAAAGCTTGAGTGTTGGTTATTCCTGAACACTTCTTAGATCTGCTCATGATATTATCTCCCAGGGAACAAAGTAGAACCACATGAGATAAAAAGAGGAATTTTGCATGAGCTTTTCTTCACTTTCCTATATTAATAAGGATTGGCTTTGACTCTTTCCTGTTTCTCGGAGTGAGCTGCAGTTTTGCCTCCAGAGCAAGCAGATCCACCAGGTATTGAGGAGCCCATTGCCATTGATACAGAAGCCCTATGAGTCTGCACTGGCTTACTGCTTGCGGTGTAGATCTGCTACAGCAGTCTGCCAGTGCTGTCCTTAAAGTCTGATTTCAACACAGGTTTCGTGGTCTTAAAGCTGTGTTTGTAATGTGGTAGGAGCCTTTTGAAAAAATAATCTCTGGACTATCTTGAACTGTTCATGCCCTGGTCCGATCCTTCTCTCAGAAGATCATCCTGATTGGGGAAAAAAAGAGGTCGGTGGAGATAAATCTGGTCTTTGCTGTCCTGAACCCTATGCTAAGATGCACATGTTCATGCAGAGCACTGATCTTGTGAATGAAAGTTTTTTCAAGTTGGTCTTTCCCATTCAGAGAAAATTTAGAAGCCGCATCATGCTTAAAAGGAATTAGGACAGTAGAGGATGCTTTTTAGTTTGATTATCTGGGAATCATAGGTTTTAAATAACGACTGTTATAATTAAATTTAACTAAACTCTGGCAAAGTTTGTGTGATCCTGAATATTTTGAGGTTAGTGGCATGAAGCAACAAGTTACTGTAACAAGTGGCCCAGTGGAGAGAGATGGCTAACAACACATCTGGCTGCCACTGATTCCTAGCCTGAACGAACAAGTACATTTACAGTAGATCAGGTTATCTTTAATGGGCACCACTGGGTTCTCTTTTGGAAGATGTTACTCTCAACTCAACTAAAATGCTGCAGTTCTGTTCACTTTATTTCCAAAATATATGAAATGGACAGGAGGGCTTGTTTTCCACTGACAAGAGGAACAATTCTTGCATCTTAGTTAAGTCCCTTCACACCATTAAAGGCAGTTGCAGCTAAATATTTAGAGTTCTGCAGTCTCCCATACCGAGAGAATTATTGTAAGTCAGCTATCCATTTTACCAATGATACTTGCTTCTTGTTCAATAGGACAAATGGGTTTCTGCTACAGAAGATACCTCCAGCTGTTTACACAAGGATGTTCGTATTTCTTTTAATCATAACCAGACATGTTTGTTTTACAACAATCATCCTCACCTAACTTACGGATTCCTTTCTCCTCCAAGTAAGTACATTGCCTTCACTGTACAGCATATCTGATTTAAATAATTTGTAACGTAGTAGGTGTAGTCTTCTATAGATRTTCTTGATAACTAATCACAGTATGAAGCAGTAGTTGCTGAATTGTTGCAGTTCACTTCAGCATACGAGAAAGAAAAACATTTTGTGTTTATTTGACATTAAATGCCTCTATGCAAATGCACGTAGCATGGGGAATAAACAAGAGGAGTTAGAGACGTGCGCGCGCTTGCAGGGCTATGATCTTATTGGCATCACGGAGACGTGGTGGGATGGATCCTATGACTGGAGTGTTGGAATGGAAGGATACAGGCTCTTTAGGAAGGACAGGCAGGGGAGACGAGGAGGGGGTGTTGCCCTTATGCCAATGCTGGAGTGCATGGAGCTCTGCCTTACATTGACCTTACTGCATAAAGTACCGAGTAGTAGGTTATTTAAACATCCACATCAGGTGTAATTTGTGAAGTTCCAACAGAGCTTCTATTTTTATGCGTAGATTCTGCTGTCAGACCAAGTTGGTCTGACACTCATGAAGTGAATTTTATTCCCTTCCCCACAATTCAAAACTCTGTTCTGATATTTTTAAATCTCACAAAAATTTGTCCACTGTATATCTGACAAGTGCAATTACTGCTGCTGCTTATAAAATTATTTATTTTGGATGGGATCCAGCATGTACTGAAGTTAGCACTTAGACCCACATCAGCTTTGGAAAGTTAAGTTAGGTCAGCTCCACCTTAGTGTTATTACACCAATCTTTAAAAGCATGAAAATGCAAGTTTAAAGTAACAAATCCAAGTAATGAATTGCTTTTTTGTTTTAGATTTTATGACAGATGCAAAGAAACCTCATTATGATGCCTTGCTTACCAGCAACATTGTGCCAATGTATCCTGCATTTAAAGGTATTTTATTTGTATGYGTATTTTGTGTGCACAGTTGAATATAAGAAAGACTGCTGATTTTTTGCTTGCTTCCAAACTATACAAATGATCCCTGGTCCAGCTGCCTCTGTAAAATAAGACCTCCTCCAACTGTGGGCTTCTCACCTCAATGAAAAGTTCCTTGAAGTAGGATTATCACTCTTGTGAAGAAGGCCCACTGTTGTGAGCTTATGATTCCTAATCAACTGGCTCGTTACACGGGATCATAGTATAATTGTCTCCATTTAATGTCTGACATTTTTGTTTGCATTTTCCTACCTACCTAAACAGGGTTTTACGCTGAATATCTTCTAGAGAACCCAGATACCATATGTAATTATGTGAGTTAAATTCATTTCCGGTTTAGGAATGTCTTCTAAACTCAGATTTCCAGGCAGGAATCTAGGGTCTCAATCACTAAGGAAACAGGAAGATAATCATGTCTCTAGTAGAAAAGATATGAAGACCTGGGCTTTCCTGGGTGAGAGGGAACATGAGATGGTTAGCTGAGGGAGATTAAGCATATTCCTGCTGAAAAAGAAGGATGACTATGGCACTTCCTCTGGACAAAAGAGATGTCCTGTTTTGTAATGGAATAGTGGTCAACTCTTAACTGTAATTAAAAATACCATATCGGTAAGATACTTCCCAGCTCATAGGTGTGGGTGTACAAGCTAGCCAGGCCAACTTGATAGTGGAGCAAGACACAGGCAGGCATGGTCTTCTCTCACCTTCCCTCCTCTAGCCTCTCCATGATTTGGTTTCCAAGGAAAGAAACCCAAGGCCACAAGGAAGCAGCATCACTATGCCTCAGTCAGGTTCATGGTTAGGGTGACTGTGAAACCACAATGCCAGGAGATACTGCAGTGCATGCTGCTGCTCAGTTAGATGCAACCTTTAAAAACTGTAAACACCTGTAAAATTTATTATTTTCCTAGCTTATCATGTCTGTTTATACTCCACTGAAAACTCTGCAGAGTTGTATTACCAGTTTCTACCTTGGAGATTATGTTTCCCACTTCTGTTACTGTGTTTCAGTGTTATGGAACTACTTCCATCAATACCTGCTACCCAAATATGCTGCAGCCAGGAGTGGTGTCAATGTAGTCAGTGGTCCTGTGTTTGATTATGACTCTGATGGGCTCTATGATACCCCAGAAAAGGTGAAAAGGTGGGAGCCTTTCACATTCTAATCCTTTGTTTCTTTCCTCCATTAGCGGTCAAAAAGTAATTATGATCCTTGTTATCAAGGAAAGCATCTTGCGGAGATGGGCCCTTGGCAGGTTATATCAGTTCAGAGAGACCGTCAAATGGCCTTAAGCAGATATGGAAGTGTAAAGCTAAGAAATAAGCAACAAGCACAAGGAGAAAATGCACCCTCAAAATGTGTCATCCTAAAACCTGAAGGTGAAGCGTAAGAGAAGCAGTTGCATGTGGAAGAATGTCCACTAGCCTGAAATCTTATGATACTGCCTGTAGGGGTGGATGAGGCAGGGGCTTATCCCTGGTGTCATGGTTGACACTTCCTGAGCTGGCAGTGTTCCACTACAAAGTTGTGAGTACAAATACACTAGTTAGCAAAATTGGTTCAAGCCAGCAGGTAGATGGTTTTCTGGGCTTGGGCTGAACTCTCCATCTACTCTGGATTCTTACACATTTTTATGATAAATCAGTTTGTTGTTATACCTCATCAAACTTGTTACTTAGATCAGCCTACAAGCCAAACTTGATTTGCAAAATAGTAATCTCGAATTTTCCTTCCAGGCCTAAGCTTTCTTTGGGCTAAATAGGTGGATTGCTAAAATTGATATACCAGAATATAGCTGATTGCTGTCGTTTGTTGTTTGTGCAAATGTGATTTGGTGGATTTACAGAAATCTTGTGTTTCAGACACCCCAGTAATTCAGAAGTTCCAGTTCCAACTCACTTCTTCATTGTGCTGACTAGTTGTAAAAATACTTCTGAAACTCCTCTGGAGTGTGAAGGGTCTCTAGATGCCTTGTCTTTCATTGTACCTCACAGAGAAGACAATAGTGAAAGCTGTGCAGTAAGTAGTCTATTCAGTCCCCATAAACATCTGAAGTCAGGCTTGAGCTTGTTTTGCTTGGATATCAGTGATTAACTAGTTAAAGACTGTAAAGACTGTAAAAACGGTACAGTCTATCATGATCATCTTGAGAGAAGACAGTATTTTTGTAAACAGAATTATGTTAAAGTCTGTATATATGCTCAAATGTGAAAATAGAAGTTCCCTGTTCAAAGAGCAAAACTTAKAGCTAGTGGGGTAGAGTCAAAGTATGTTAAGACCATCAATGTGATACATACATAGACTTCTGTAGCGCAAATATCCAATCAACAGCTGAGAAGGATGAAGAGCTTCTAGGAGAAGATAGGTCATCTACAAAGAAAGGTCAGTGCTAGGCCAAATGCATACCCAAAAGGAGAGGGGACAGATGTTCCTGAAGACCGTTGGTTGCTTCTAGTTCAGGTACCTTGGCATTGTGATGGGAATGCACATAGCTACACTCCATATAAACCAGAACAAAGCATGGAAAGTGTGTAGACCTACCCTACAGCGAAGAATTACACAAGTCACTGCCCAAGTCGGGCACAGCTCTCAGAAATAGTTTTATCGGAGATGGTGGATAGATGCTGGACCTCATCTGCCATTCCCCATTATCACCAGCTTCCACTGGTGCAGCTACAAGTTCTGTATACTTGAGGAAGTAACAGCAAGTACTAAATTCAGGCAAGCTTATAACTATTTATAATCCAGTGCTCTCTCTTAGATGTTTGCTAACAGTTACTGCTTTCTGTCTCTATAAAACATCACAATGTCTTTTGCTAATTGATTAAATGTATGTCAGAAAAAGACATTTTACAACCCCTTTTTTTCCTCCTCTGTCCCAATAGGATGGCAAGTCTGAGTCCATGTGGGTTGAAGAGAGAATGAAGTTTCATACAGCTCGGGTCAGAGATATAGAATTACTTACTGGACTCAGCTTCTATCAAGACAGAAAACAGCCAGTATCTGAGATTTTACAGTTAAAAACATATTTACCAACTTTTGAAACAGTCTGATTTTTCCTATGGAATGTTGTTATCCATTTCACAACTGATTTGTAAATAGACTGTTTTTAATGAAAACATTTTTTTAAAATAAGCTGGAACATTTGTTGAGAACTCTTGACCAAAATGCCAGTAGGGAGGAGAGTGGGTGCCATATTTGTATCTCAGGGACTCCTGATGGACTATGTATGTAACACAGGATGGCAGCTCCTGTCATTCCCACTTGAATGTGGTAGAACCATGTCCATTATTAAATGCTAACAGCATTTGATCTTCATAGTCTGAGACACGAACAAAAATGTTATCTTTTATATGCACTGGAGAGGGAGAAGTTTATAAAGCATGGGTTATGATCAATATTCTACTTTTAAAAATATAGATTATATTCTGGGAAATAACTACATTCTTGGTGACTCTTGAAATACAAACAACAGCAGCTCTCACTCCAGTTTTCCTTGAAGCATGAATTACATTCTGAGCTTTGGGTCTCGTAAAATAATGCAGCGTTATGGTTGTAACTGAAGCTATACTGAGGTTAGCAAGACTGGTAACGGAAACTTCCCCAACATGGAAAAGATGCCTGGCTAAAGGAGTTGCGTTAGCTGGGAAGCCTTGGTACGTTGCTGCCCTCTGGTGTCTCCAACACTGAAGGAGTATTTGATGCACGATTTGCATGGTGTATATGCATCCTCAGAATGAGCGGGTATAGGATGCATCAAGTCACCTGCAAATCAGAAGAAATTAATTCAGGAAGACCTCTGAGCTCCCAGAAATAATTATCTTACTTCAAACTAAACTTAGATTCGATGAAAAGACTTTGCTTTCTTGAAGCAAAGATGTCTTTCTCCATTTGGTGCATGATTTTGTGAGCTGTGGTTTTGAAATCCCATTTTTGTCAAGAAAAGGTAATTTTGCACTAAGATTGTTGCCTTAGTTAGAATGGTAAGATGGTCTTCTCTAATGGCACATCTCATCACTACAGTAAATGCCCACAGGCCATTCAGTTGTCTGTTGGCAGCAAGCGACCAGATCCTAGCTGTGTTTGTAGCTGTTCTTAGTGCTACATCATCCAAATTCCAGCTCACATACATTACCCATCTTGAATGCAGACACTGCCAGATGCAAATTCTGAAGAAGCATGTAATGAGCTTTCTTGGAACCTTTCAGGCTACACAAACAGCTGCTACAGGCACTCAGGAGTGTAGGAACTCCCTCCTTTTCCAGTACATGTGCTATCACCTTTGTAATTTTCCCACTCTCTCTAAAGCTGATGAGCCAAAATTGGCTCTGTTATATATGTTTGGCATAGTCAATTACACATTTATGTTCTTCTCATTTAAAAAGAAGAAAATACATCACGCACAAGTATGTTAGAATAATGAAGAGCCTGTGACTGAGCAGAGAGGCATTTTACCTCACAGCTTGGTCAGGGAGTGTTGGAGGCTGGATTCAAAGCCTGCTGAAGTCAGTGGAAGCTTTTCCATTAGCTTCAGTTTGAGCAGGCTGAAATCCTGGGACCATTTTTTCTTTTAACCACATGTATTTTCTTGATCTTCTGTTACAAGCATGATTTTTTTTTTCCTAAAGTAGTTTCACGGTGTGAAATCTAAATGTGTTGTAGCAACCTCACGTTATGATATGACTGTGACAGCATTATTCAGTGTAACTGCTTTGTAACATTGCCTGTGACCAATAAAAACATCGGAATTATGCTGTTCATGACCCTTTCTGTACCAAATGCTACTGGCTAGTTAAACACTGGTGCAGATATAGAGCACTATTTCACCTTTTTTTGGGGGGTGAGGAGGGGGTTGCTTCAATCCCTGCTCTTTGAGTTGAAGATAACTTCTCCAACTGGAATGTTGAAGTTACGTTCGTTATTGGAAGGGAAAGACAGGAAGAAAGATGGTCAAGATGTTCTTAAATTGTTTTAGAACTGGTACTGTCTCCTGAATGCAAATGACAGAGATGTTAACGTCTTCAGAAAGTGAAGCAATGCCAGTTTCGATTAAGAGGCAGGGCTAGCCTAGCTCCTGGGTAAAGATGGAACAGGATAGACTTCAAGCAGATGGCTGCTGGTTTGACCTAGGGAGGATTTTGGAAGGGAGAGGGGCTGTGAAAGCTGTTATGGCCATCAAGAGAGGGTAGTGGCTTAGAGGAGTTTGGGGTGTGGCTTTGCCAGAAATTGACAAGTCAACTTGACAAGGAAGAGAGCTATCCTGATTTAATCTTCGTGTAAATAGTTTTGCTGCTTTTATTTCTTCATCTTTGCTTTTTAGAAACATTTGTAATGGTGGTGTCAGAGCATTGTGAATAAATGCCGGTGCTAGTCATGGTATCCAGTGGCTGGCAATACCCCAGGGTGGCTGATACTGGGTTGTGTTTTTGAAGCCCAGTGGGCCCCAAGCAGCATGCCAAAGCCACCATCAAACTCATAATTCTCAAAAAAACCTACAGCTTTGTCTACTGGATGTAAAATATTTTGTTTCAGCTGAGCTCCACTGAGCATTCTCATAGAATCATAGAATAGTTTGGGTTGGAAGGGACCATTAGAGGTCATCTAGTCCCACCCCCCTGCCATGGGCAGGGACATCTTCAACTAGATCAGGTTGCTCAGAGCCCTGTCCAACCTGACCTCAGTAGGTGAAGGTGTCGTAGCAACACTGTTGTGACATGACTGTCAGCACTATTCACAGTAACTGCTTCTTAACGTCAGCTGCTGTGTAGTCTGGCCTTCTTGAAGTTAAAAAAGACAGTGGAGGGGCAGACTGAAGGTCATCAGGCTGGATGTGTTATAGCAGTGYATTGTGTCACCAGGCATTCTCAGGGAAGGCACCAGGAGATGCTGTAGGCTGCAGTTGGTGCCCACTGATACAGGGAACGTGCTGACCAGTCTCCATCTTCTAAGCAATGATGTTTGAGGAAGGGGGCTGAGGAAGGGTGTGGTAGGTGCCTTCACAGATGTTAAATACTGTTCCAGGGTGGACAGAGCTAATCTAGTCCTTACGACTGCTGTGGTCAGGAAGAAAGGAAAAAGGACCTGAAGGGCAACGGGGGAAATCTGGTTTAGACATGGGCTGGGTAACTGTGGGATGAGTTAAGCGATGGGGTGGGCTGGTTACTAAGGAATGAAATGGGTCATGAAATGATTTTAGGCAGGCAAACCTTAACATACCTGAGAAGCTGATGGCTCTTTGATGGTGGGGTAGGAATGAGCAGTGGGGCAGRGGACATCTCAGGATGGTTTTGCTGCTGAAAAAATGCAGGCAGAGTTGTACCTTCAGAGGTATTCAGGTGGTATGGATTTATATTGCTGTCTGCTTCCCCTCTCAGTAACTGCGAGGTATTTCGCTTGACTAATGTGTTACAGGTTTCTGGCTCTTATTTACCTCAGGATCTACCATGTTTTAAAAAGAAAATGAAGCAATATCTAACTGCTTGTATTTGAGACGGGCCTGTTCTGGCAAATCTGTTCTCAACACATCCAGCATCTGCTAAACCACTGTGTTCCGCCCAGTGCACAACAGCCRTCCACTAACAGCACCTGCCAGAGGCTGCCCTGTCTCATCCTGCGAGTGGGTGGCCTGGGCTTCTGCCTTTCCTTGGTCTGAGGAGATTCAAAGTACAAAATTATCCCTTTAAATACAAGGTTATAAACCAGGCTCGGCAAGCTGGGAGGAGCTACCCCTCTGCTGCATGGGAGGGCACCCACTTTTCCAGGAAAAAGGGATTCATGGGGACCAGAAGGCAGAAAGGAATATAAAAGAAAGCCTAAATCTGTGGCTCTGTGGTTAGGGCACTCAGCTGGGAGGAAAAATCTCATTTCTGACCTCCCTTCTTCCAAGATCTGCCACAAAGCTCAAGCCTGTTCTGAGGAGGCACCTGTGCCAGGACCAGTTGCCCATTGTACCACTCTGGAGTGGATGCTCCGGGGTGACAGTGCTGTGAGGGACCTCTCCTATGGCAGGGTCACACATTCTGTACCTACAGCGGCACCACTAATGAGGTCAGGAAACCAGCCCAGCCTCACAGCGAGGGCTATACTTGGCTCTTTTACTGCTGTGCTGTGGTAAACTGGTTTTACCCTTCTGAGTTCAGGGACAGAGTTAGTGTGAGCCCAGCAACTTACTAAAGCAGAAGTTTCCAAATATTTTTGTTTGGGTACCACCATTGCCAGTGGCAGCAGCAGCAGTGTCTCCTGCTTACCCTCGTACACCCTGCGGCAACGTCTGGGAGGTGATGGAGCATCACACTGAGGTGGCTTGTGTACCATGAGCAGTACGTCTACCATAGTTCGGGAACCTCTATATTACAGGAAACCAGTCCAGGTTTGGCATCCTGTGACTCAGACTCCCTTGGAAAGGAGTCYGAGTCCCTCACTGAACCGCTGTGAGTCACCACACCGGCCTCGAGCCTCAGGAAAGGCTACTATGGAGACCATGGACAAACTTGCAATAATTATGGAAGCCTGGCAACAGATTTTAGAGGATGCCATTGCAAATTATCATATTCCTCCTCAGCCACAACATGTGTTAAATTTGTGTTGCCCTTTATGGCAAGTTTAGTCCTTTCTATTTTTAGTTTCTCTGCTGAAATAAAATGAATACAGCGGTATGGAAAAATTTTTAGTCACCCCTAAGCTCCTGACTGATCTCCCCCTGATTAGAAGACAGYGGAAGCGCCCTTTGGTCATGTCCATAAGGCACGTATGTGTGGCTAAAAGTCGGTCTAGATGATACGAGACTCTGCGTTCACGGCGCTCTGGCAAAACTGTGCTTCAGCACCAGCCTCCGTCTGGGGCTTGAAAGAGAATTTGTTTATGTCTCTTCGTATCTCTCTGTGCTGGAGGCCTTTACCTTTGCCATCCTGTGTCTGTACCGGAGCTTTGATTTTCTGGGTGGCAGAAAGTGCGCTGCTTGAGGATGATGAATTCRCTTTTAAATCTTGTACCTACTGGCTGCATAAGATGGCACAGTCCACTACAAAATTTTAATTATACTCTTTGTTATAGTGCTGTACCTAGGTTTAAGACTGTACCTAGCCTCTTTACACTGGAGAAAGGAATGATGTACRCTTGGTTTTGCTGTTCAAAATAAATCGTTTAGGGAGGTGCAAAGTTTGATAATCATGTATGGATGCATTTGACTTTGAACAAATAGTGAATGCAGCTGCATTTGCTGGTGATATCTGGCCCTCTTCTGGTCTGATCTGAGATAACTGGGAAAAGATCTGTTTTGCTCAGTGTACGTTTTCTAAGGAAATACGGCCCCTGGACAGTAGAAATCCAGGCAAACCACCTGGAAAAGAATGGGCTTTCTTAAACTTTTTATGAAATATTTCACATTCTTGTAATTAGCTAACACTCCTACTACAATTTTCAGAGATGAGAGCACTGGGAAGACTGAATTACTGGGCTCCAAAGAATCAAAAAAACTTTTGTGGAAGAAGGTTATGCTAGACRGAGGAAGGTTTCTTTCATTTAAATTATTGTATATCCTGTGGGACTAATTACATTGCAGATGTTAACACTTTTCTTTCCTTGTACAAATGAGCTCAAATCACATAAAATGTGCATTGCTAAATCCTGCTGGCTTCAACAGAGCAGAAATGCAGTGTGACTCTATCAACCACTTCATCGCTGGGGGGAATAACTGTTCTTGGGATATCGTGCAGAAATGGATGTCATCTTGGAGCTTTCATAATATAAATCAGGTTGTCCATAGCTTTCTGCAAAGAAAGAGAAAAACAAAAAAAGCAAAAGCATGACCCCAGACCCCTTGCCCCCATATACTGCAAGATCAGAACACATTGCAGTCAAAATAGCCCGATTCAAATGGGAGAGGTGGGGTGGTGTTATGACAACGAACACTCATGACTTCAGAGGAAAGTCAGCTAATGGATTGTGTGGTAAAGACTGTATTTTGATTAAGTCAGCGAATTTGGCTGGAGATCTCAAGTTCCAGAGGACASGACTTGGACTGATATGCTGTTCTCATGAAGGAAAGAAGAGTTTTTGTTTGATTGGACACTTCTCAGTATGTGTAAAGGGCAAAGCAAACAAACTTGGGAAGATCAGAAAATACCTTGAGGAAGAAGGCACCAATTTTTAGACACACCCACTAGCTGGCTCTAAGTTCTTATCAGGAGTTAGAATGACTTGCAGACTCCATAGCTTTGTCATCTGAGGGCATAGATAGCTGTAGCTCTGGGAAAACAGTTGGTGACAGCCGTTCAGATTCAGCACTTGATGAAAGTTGCATTCACGTAGCTTCTTGACTTGAATACAGAAAGTGTGGACATTCCTGCAACATCCAGAATGAATCCTTCGCAATGACAATTTGCCAAAGCGTCATCCATGCCAAAATAAAGCTWATGATAGATGGACATTTTTGGCATCGAAGACATGATGGTGAACCCAAAGTATTACAAGAAAAAGGCCTACCTACAACAAAAAGCCATGGGGAGCTTAATGTCAGAGTCCACAAAAATCACAGAGCTGTAGACATTTCAGCAAGAGCGCAACTGCTCCATTACTGAAAGGGCATCAAAAGAGGGGCAGTGCATTGGGAATTGGAAGGAATGGATCTATTAGTTGAGAACAATCACATGACTTCTTAAAACAGAAAAAGCAATTAACCGGAAGCCTGTTTTGGCCCAAAGGACTTGGATCAATATGTAAAAAGGAAATATTTCTAAAAACAGCTAGAACAGCAGGGCTAAGGCTGAATCACAACACAAAATACTTATATGGGGAATATAGTGCTCGGGAGAGAAGTTAACCTGAATACGTTCTTAGACCTGCTTGGCTAAGCCACCACCTTTAACATGAAAAAAGGGGGTAGAGGGATTTCTGTGTAAAGCAAACTATGGAAGGAAATGTTTGCCTAACCTGGATTCTCAAGCCAGCAACTTGAGAGCAGTACTTGTGCACAGGTAGTTACGGGATGTAACTCTTGGTAGAGATTTAGAAGCTGAAAAATTTGGTCAGTTAGGACCAGGCTGATGGTGAGCACAAAGCTGGGCTGTCCACGAGCCTTTCCAAGAAGGAGGCTGGCACTAGGAGAGTGAAGAGTTTTTTCTGACCCCTGCCTGACCCAGTGGTACTGGTATCTCAAGGCCTCTGGGTCCTGCACCATGTCTGAGGCTTACCGAGCATTTCCCGACAGGTTAGTTAAGAAGTCAGTGGCAAAGGTCTGAAGTTCTGTGAAGACCCCTTGTTAAGAGTTGTTCACCTGGGAAAGGTGATGTGAGGAAACGTACCTCTAAAAAGCCTCTTTTCTTTGCTCGTGCAGAAGATGAGGTGCACAGTGCTGTTAAGGGGCAATGAAAGCAAATCTCAGGTGAATCTCTGGTYCTGAGTGACTAAGAACGGCCAGTCCATCACTGCTGCTATTGAATAAAGGTGTTATTCAAACAAGTTGTAAAAAACCTGTTTATTTATGAAGGAAGTGTATGTGCCTAACAAACATCCAGCATTTCTTACCACTTTTTTGAGTCTAAAAGTGATGTAGTTGTCCACGTACCAGACCCTGCCCCACAATTCGGTTGTGGGGCCAGCTGCAGTAGAGAGGATCCAGAGGACGGGCACAGCAGCACTCTTGCCCATTTGTATGTCCAAACCCATTTCACGGAAATGGGTCTCAAGTAAGGAGCTGGATCAGAGTTTTTTACAGTAGGTTTGGGTTAGACCCAGAGCATCAGACTCAAAGTACTATTCATCAGACCAAACCTACGCAAAATGGACGCGACTCATTGTCTATGCATGTTGAAGAAGTCAGGAGGTGTGCTGGTTTTGTCTGGGATAGAGTTAATTTTCTTCATAGTAGCTAGTATGGGGCTATGTTTTGGATTTGTGCTGGAAACAGTGTTGATAACACAGGGATGTTTTCATTACTGCTGAGCAGTGCTTACACAGAGTCAAGGCCTTTTCTGCTTCTCACACCACCCCACCAGCGAGGAGGCTGGGGGTGCACAAGAAGTTGGGAGGGGACACAGCGGGGACAGCTGACCCCAACTGACCAAAGGGATATTCCATACCATATGATGTCATGCTCAACATAAAGCTGGGGGAAGAAGAAGGAAGGGGGGATGTTCAGAGTTACGGCATTTTGTCTTCCCAAGTAACCGTTATGTGTGATGGAGCCCTGCTTTCCTGGAGATGGCTGAACACCTGCCTGCCGATGGGAAGTGGTGAATGAATTCCTTCTTTTGCTTTGCTTGCATGCACGGCTTTTGCTTTACCTATTAAACTGTCTTTATCTCAACCCATGAGTTTTCTCACTTTTTACTCTTCCGATTCTCTCCCTCATCCCACCGGGGGGGGAGTGAGCGAGCGGCTGGGTGGTGCTTAGTTGCTGGCTGGGGTTAAACCACGACAGGAGAGAAATGAGTTTCCCTTTCAACAATTTAACTCAAAGGCTTATTGTAACATAATTAGTCAACTGGAAAAAGAGGTGCAATTACACAAGATAATTTCGTGGATTTCTGACAGATCCCCAATACCTACGTATGAATCTGTACCTGCCTAAGGAGGAGAAGCAAGCTCTGCTCATCCTAAAACTTGGACCTTGGAGGGTTGATTAGTTTTTAAGAAGCATGCAAGATAAAAAGCAAGACATTTCAAATATACTCTTCTTTATTATTGCCTTTAATAAATAAACCTCTCTTTTGAATGATTTTTCCAGGTACCTGCTGGTGACAATTATTGTGATACATTGTGACATATTATTGTGATCCGTTCCTCCAGGATGGGTGCCATGGGAAATCAGAGGATGCCCAGGGAAGGTCTGCAAGGGGCTCCTGTTCTGCTGCCTGCTGCCAGTTCAAAGCACGGCAGCAGCCCAAAGCAGGAGAGAAAGGGGATCAGTGAGACCTCATCCTGCGACTTGCAGCTGGTTCCAGAGGAGTCTTAATGGCACGCTTGGATGTTTTATTTTCTGCATCTTTAATATAGGTAACAATGATTTGCAAAGTGTATAAACACTTAGTGTCTAAAGTTATAAACACAAAGTGTCTAAGTACTGCATGATGCTCAGCCAGACCTGTGTAGCTATTACTTTAATACCTTATGAGAAAATAAGATTCCCTATATTCCAAACAAATCTATGCTTAGCTCACGCCATCCTTCTTAACAAAATAGCACGAGCTGTTTCAAGTGAGAAATGAAATACCTAGCACCAAAAAGAGCATAATGAGCTTGTTTATCTTCATTTCTACGGAGGCAAAGTTTGTCCCTGGAGCACAAGGCGGCGGCGGCTGCTGCTGCTGCTGCAGTTGTTGCTGTTGCTGCTGCGGAGCAGCCGCAGGGTGTCAGCGTGATGCAGAGAAAGAGCCCCGTCTCATCCCTGGGACCCGGCTCTGAGCCTGGCGGCCCTCAGCAGCAGAGCCACATGCCAACTGGGACCAGACCGGGCCTATGTACTACCCAGCATAGGGTGTATTTGCTGTTTCAGGAGTTGTTAGTCTGATACTGGTTCAGGGGGTGTATTAAGTGCTAGCTAAGTTAAATATTAGAATATATTGCCATACTTCCTACACCACCTATTAGCAGCATCATATAACAGAAATTACATGCTCCAAATTTGCCTCATTAAAAAGCAGTTTTTATCTAAATGCACTCATGAAATAAAATGACAGACCAACTTTTTCCTCCTCCTTGTTTTGGAGAAGCAGACAGACAAAGTACAGGTGCCAGTGCACAGTTCTTTATTTTCTGACTAAGGGACAGGCTGTTTCTGTGCAATCCTACAAGCCCACAAGTTGTCCTGGTGTGGATATACAGAGCACAAAAAAAATTCAAAGACTGGTTTAATGAAGTCTAATAAATAATCTTAGCGAGAGCTTAGACAAAACTGTTAACTATGTGGAACAAGAACCTGTTGCGTCTCACAATCAGCACAAGGAGATTCTATCAGCCAGCATTACAGTTGCTTGTTTGGCTCTGATTTTTGTTGAGAGGGCCATCATATATGTCTGTGTGTGGTTGCTAGCAAATACACATATTGTTTCTAAATTGTTTTGTGATAAGGTCTGTGGAGAATGCCATGCAGGAGCCAAAGAAAACATTACATAAATAGTAATTTGCTTTTCAACTGTATGAAATTAAAGCACTCTCAAGGGTAGGAGAGTCTTGCTTGATTTCTGCACGTAGAAGGTCTATTAATTCTTCATACAGAAAACAAGTTTTTACCCAGAGAGCCCTTGCACTCTAAAGGCTGGCTGTACTTCCAAGCTTTGCCATGCTCATTATATACATGTAGAAGTCAGAAAAGCCAGAACTAAAAATCCCCGTTGTATACAGTTTTCCAAAGGGTAAGATGAGCATGCTCACATTTGTAGAGTGGAATATTGTATAAGATGACACATTTATATTATAACTGCATTCTCATGAGAATAACTACATAATACAGAAAGCTACAATGGGGATGTGTGCGTGCGTGCGTGCGTGTGTGTAAGGTTAGACCTTACAGGATATCCTTACACTAGATGTATCCTGTGTTGACTAGCTCTAAGAGTCTGGTGCTCTGGCTGTTAAGTCAAGGTGGGTAACACTGCCAATTCTTCCCTAAAAGCATTTTGTTGGGTATCTAATCAAATAACTGTAAAATAAAATGGCATTTCTACAGTGCTGTTTATTACTGCTATGGAACATAAGCACAAGCAGCAATGCTGAGCCTATAACACAGCGAGCAAAGCCAAATGTTGCCTTCCCTTGCAATGTGATCCCAGGTGGCTTCTCGTAGGCATTAGCAATGCTGGGATCCATTCCGGATCACTGGCTGGAGCATGTTCTGATCTATATAGTGCTTTCCAAAGTGGCTACTTATTGGCTATGGAGCTGTGGCTGGAAGGATCAATGGAAGGAAAGAAACATTTCATTTCTATGCCATCTAATAAAAATCTTTGGAGTCACACGTAGAAGAAAATCCTCAGTTGAGCAGATTCCCCCAGGTGGGCAACTACAGCTACAATGCTGATGGGAAAAACCCATTGAAAGACACTCGTGGCAGTTCCCAAGATAAGATAAGCTGGCCTTCTTCATTAACTCTTACCACGTTAGATTTCAGAAGCTTGATCAACTTACTGACCTTGGACTTTTTGACTTCAGAACAAGCCTAGAATTAGAACAATATGTATAAATGGGAAAGGCCAAATGTGACTTTTTACATATTTCCATTGCTCTGAATGTTTGCTCTCTTGCATACATGGTGTTCTTGAGAATTAAGTCGAAACAAATACTCTTTTCCACTGAGATCAATGAACTCTAACACTGACCTTCCTTAGGATGGCAGAAGTTGCAAATTTGTGAAAATAAGTATTTTCTCAGAAAGACCGTGTATTTCTATTCCCTGGCTTTACAGCACGTAGTGGTCCCCAACTATTCTCATGCTTTTCTTCAAATACGCATTTCTCACTTTCTCTTGATTCACAGATAAAAAGGTGCAATTTTTGCACGGTGTTATCTTTCTGTCTTGCTCTTGTTGGCTGTGAAGCTGAACCCCAGAGGGATGGTGATCTGTTTAGCTGATCTGTTTTCTGTTGTTTTACCAATCCTCTCCTCCTGCCAGGGTCTCCACCTGGGGCTGGAGCTGTGTGATAGCAGAGCGCCGTTACAGTCGTTGGCTGGGCCATACATGTTCTTGGATCAGCGAATGGCTCCATGCATGTGGTGTAACCAAAGCCTGAGAGTTAGGGCAAAGTAATTTCCTTCAGAGCACGGTGTTGTGCCAAATCACAAAGTCTGTGATGAGATGATCTCTCATCAGAAGACATCAAATGTCTTCTTTGGTTAGGAATAAAGACTTTTTTTTTAATTGCGTGATTTAAGAAATATGTAATTAAGAAAGCATAATTAACACCATACCATATCACAATGTATTAAGATTATATCTAATACCTTCCCAGATGTTACATTGCCTAAAGCTTGAACAGTATTTCAGATCTATTTTGAATTCTAGTCCATCACATTCATTTACCAGATACACGGGTTTATCACTTCCCTAGTAGGTAATACTTTCTTGTGCAATTTGTGCTCCCCCAAGCACTTATTGCCCAGCAAATGTCACAGGGGCCAGCCTGTGGCCTCTTGGGAGCCCTCCCACGCACACAGCTCCGTGCAGTTCCCCTAACTTGGTACAGCCTCAGGACTTTGGGCCATAGGTGGTCTAAACCAGTGTGACTGCAGTTATGCCAATGAGCTAGGTTGACATAAGTCCTGAAAACCGGCTGAAAAGCTGGTTCTTAGCATTTAACTCAGGAGCAGGAAAACATATTTCGTAGCTGCTGAAAGCTGTTAAATACCTGCTTTTAATAGGACTAATTTAAAACAACAAACATTTCTTTGGATTGTGCATTTCTTTCAGTGGCCCGATTAATGGGGCCGAGTAATGAATGCAGGCACCACTGGATTGTGTTTACACTGCAGTACCGCATTAGCAACCTTTTGGTCCTGCTTGCGAGGCTGTAAAATGCTTTGTTCCTCACAGCATAAACACTATTATACTACTATTAGGGTTGGATTTACTTACCATCAAGCAAACGTAAATACTCCTGCATTTGGCACTTCCCCAATAACAGACAGGAGCTGAGGAATGCTGCCACAATACACAGTCAGAGGTTTCTGGGGGGGCTTTTCAGAATTGCCCCCTGTTCGCTGCTCTGGGGGTGTGGGCTCGGACCGGCACAGAGGAGAGCTGAAAAGGCCAGGGCTAGCAGCAATGACTGCAAGCAGTTGTTCTCCGATGCAGGAGCAACGCTGGGTCGTGCAGTGGAGATGGGACCTTAGTCATGCTTCTAAACTCTGTTCAAACAGTAAATGTGTTGAAGGCTTTAGTACAGTTTGGGAACAGGTTCCTTGAAGAAATTCCTGGTATTTCCTGGTTCCAGGCAGGCTGAAAAACACTGTGAGAATGTGGTGGCTTTTGGTATGTCCATTTATGGGCATGAATCAAAGGAACTGCAGGGAGGAAAAAAAGTGGAAAATAAGAGGAAAAATAAGTTAACTGAGCTACTTCCTCTCTCAGATTCTTCTTGGGTTTTGGGCAAAGCCTTACACTGGTATTTCATCCCAACTTCTCCTTGCTAACTACTTCCATATGTAGGCATAGTATAACATCAGTTAAAGCCACATTTAAGCACTGGTTTTAAAGAACTTAGGTTTTTGGTGGTAGGATGCAAAGTCAGAATGGTTGAATTATTATATGTTTAGGTAAGAATATTACTGTTCCTTCTTACATTTAATGTCCTTTTCAGTGTAATGGTACGAGTGCTTTCTTCAAGTGCGATGTCTGAAAAAGCTATGCTGCATGAAAAAAATACAAATCATCTAGTTAGAGTATGCTATTTCTAGTGGTGTCCAAAAGTCAGTTTTCTCAGCTGAGTCCCTGTCTTTGTGAGACAAACAACTGGATACTGTTCAAAGACTTATTTGTTCCTGTGTGGTTACGGATCATTAAAAGTGGCTCATTCTTGAAGAGTTTCTTAACTAGTGTCTTTTGGATGTTTCCTAGCTCTGAGGAATCTGACAAATTTCCATCTGGAGAGTAGACCCTATTTCATATGAAAGGGCTATAATCCGTGTCTGTTGTTCACATCTGTATTGTATTAGAAAGCTAAGCTGCAAATCCGTACAAAAGTGTTATGGTACAAAAATCTGAAATATGATGGCTTACAGTTATTTCACAAATTATTTGATACTCTGGTCTCCAGCCACCTTGAATTCCTGTTTAATGATTAATTGAGTATCATTTATTAAATGAGTATTGACTTTACAGTGGTCCCTTACCAACTGTACTATTAGTATTGCTGGAGATCCATTTTAAGGAGCTAGTCATTTGAATGAATATACTTTCATATGTGAGTAAAATATTTTAAAAGTACAGAAGCAAACCTGCACGATAGGATTTTCTGAGGATGCAAATATCCAAAAGCGAACTTCCAAAACAAGGTATTTTGGAAGGAATGTGAACCAATGTTCTCTCCCATGTAAGTGACTTTGGACTTTTGAACTCAAGTTTTTATTCTTGCGTCTATGCATCTTAGGCACAAAGAATGAAATCAGGAAACATCTTTATGGTTGAAAGGTCCACATTTTAACCATCATTTAAGATGCCATAAATTCCACACAAGGGTTCCTTTTTCCCAGGATACCTTTGAAAGAACGTCTTACAAACAGTATGATGCCTACCTACACCTCTAGGAGACCTGACAACAAAGTATTTAAATTTCTTTACCTTCAGAGATAAAACCTTCAGAAGTCTAACACTTGTGAAATGGTGTAAAATGCATGCTTCAGTCAGAAGACTACATGTGTTCCTGGAAAAAAAAGGAGTGCAAATCATTATAATGCAGTGATAGCCGCGATTTATGATCCTTGATATGCTCGGGGGAGAGCAACAACTTGCTAAACAGATTTGCATATGCAGCGTACTTCCTTATTTTAATTCACAGTGGCAACAGCAAACCACCATTAAAATATTCTGACAGGAGGCCTCTTCCATCCTTCTCYGCTGGCCTGTGAAGCAGTGTGATAATTTGTCAGATGGCAGGCAAAGCAGCTGCATCATTGCATTACCAGGCAGAGGAACGATCGTGGTCCCGAGCTGTTTCGGGGGAGCCCCTTTGTGGGTGCCTAATTACAGACGGCCCTTCCTAAACTAGAGCACTGCTGCTGCTCTCTGGCCCTGCAGCCTTGTACGCCAGGCACAGCTGGTGGACAATGCCGGGGGAGGCCACAGTGCTGTGCAGCTTAGGTGTCTGAGACATAGCCCACACCGCAGAAGACTGGGAGCAGAACCTGAGTGAATCTCATGAGCCGGTCACGAGGCTCAAGAGGTCGATGTTATAAGGAATGGCCATTCATCATAATGACTGATCCCAATTCGTAAAAGAACACAGGGCAGATTGTTAATGAATGGGCTTGAGCAGAATCATAAACACCCCTTCTCTTAAGGGCATTAATCCCAACCTGCTAGGTATATTGTGCTTCTTTTTGTTCTTCTGATCCTGAGAGCTTCTATAGTGATGGCTATGAATGAAGTCCGTGTATGTCCTGTCCTTCCTGGAACTAGAAATGACAGTTTTCTTGTTATTTGGGAGTGGAGCCTCAGTAGCGGCCAGACAACCAGTCCTTGTAGTTGTATGAGCGTTTGAAGTGTTTCCAGGGTGAACTGAACGGCTGCATCATATTCATAACCTGAAAAAAAAAAATAGAGAGAAAAAATGCTGGAGTGTCTCAGGGAATGTAAGAGCCAGAGGCTACCCAAAACTATTTCATATGGGACACAGAAAGCCACTTCCTCATGCCAGGAGAATTCCTCATATTTTTGAGAGGAAGGGGAAATGCTTGTATGGCCTTGTGCAAAGCTTGGTGAGGCCACCGGCAAGACTCCCATTGACATCCCATTAGTTTAGGGGTCTGTTGTCCATCATTAGTCAAAGCTGGTGTTACACTGATTTGCTGCTAATGCTAGCTGAAATGAATGGGATTGGAAGGTGCTCAGGAAGGATGGACATTTTTGTAAGCTAACACTCTTTCACCACCAGAAATTCCAGATTGAACCTGTTTGCCTGAAAAGGATTCTTGTTGGAGAGTACGTGCTTTTTCTGAAAACAAGAACTAGTGCAAAGGTTAATTTTAAATTCAGAGAATCCCCTTGTCTTAATAAAGGGACAAAAAAAGTTTGTTATTAATGTAGGACTTAGCACAGGGCTGAAGCTTTCCTTTTAGCTTTAGGGGGATGAGGAAAGTGACTCACAACTGTCCTTATACTGTTTTTTGCTTATCCAAGACCGTTTGGACCATTATCAAAATGTGTAGCTCTTACAATGCTTCTCATCTGTGGGCCTGCAAGAGCTTGAATCAATGGACACTTTACAGACAGAACTGTCACGTAAAATGATTTGCCCCCAGTCATCAAGTAGGAAGATAACCCAGGTATTTGCTATCTGAGTTCAGTGCTCTGTCTACCATACCATACTAAGGTCTTAATTCAAGTAAAACCACATCTAAGTTAGCCCTACTCTGCACAAAGGTTAAATCAGAAGATCTTACAAGGCCYCTTCCAACCTGTATTATTCTGTGATTTTTATGACACGACTCATTAGCTCTTCACTGAGAATTTTGTCAGATTTTGGACTTCTGGATTTGACTCTAGAGTCAGGAGCCACTTTAATGCAGATACTGTAAAAACCATTTTCCTTGCCTTAGCTGAAAACAAATCTTAACCAGTGGAACATTTCAATGAAATTAAGTATATTGCATGGAGTATTATAGCAAGAGTTGAATACTATGGCGACCAGCTGGCTCATTCTAAAGCCACCACATGTGATGCATGAGGAACCTGCTGCACTTTCTTATGTGATACTGGGCTTGGCAAAGCAAGCCTGGACCTGCCCTCTATTCTAAATTCAGAAGAGTAACAAACTACAGTTGGTTCACTAGTAACAGAGTAAGTAACCATCGATCATTAGCTCATTCACGAGTGTATGTTCTTCTGGACAAAAAACCCCACCACGTATTACTTGATTTTTATCTAGTGCAAAGCCAAGCCCTTTTAGGAGTATGCAAAGTAATAGTGAAGACTAAAGGTAAATGAAATACCAAGCCATTTATATAAAAAATATAAATACTTTATTTTCAACTAAAAAGGTGCAAACATGTAACTTTTGGTCACACTTCTCAACAAATAAACTGTCCAAAAAGAGCCATAGTCAAAGAAAGAAACAAATGCTCAAGTGGAAAGACTGATGAGCTACAGAAGAGCCATTTTTCTTAAAGCCACTTGTCCCATAAAGTGGAAGTAGATGTATTTTGCCAGATGAGTGCTTTGTAAGGATACAGGCACCTCAACTCTAATACTCTCCACCTTGATCTCAACTTGCCATTTGGCCCTATCTGAACAATTTCCACTAGAGTATCTATTTCATGCTTTGAATGCATTGTCAGACAAGCTTTAAATCCTACCTATCTTGTTCCAAAAAAGAAGGCTATCATTGAAATGTCAAAGCATTAAACAAAGGCACAAAACTTTAAATTAATTTAGATAACTGTACAAATATATATACACACAGTATTTACAATATTAATAAAAAGTAGCTTGTTACAGGTAAATTAACTGCCACAAGCTGTCCAGTCTAATAGACATGATTCCGATTCTTGTTGACCAAGCCATATGAATCAGAGTGTCAGAGCTGAAACATTACTGTCCTGACTAACAGAACACCTTCTACTTAGCACTTTGCTGGGCGAGGGTTTGCATTCCAGCTGTTGCCGTCACTAAACCAGCACCAGCAAACATGCTAACGGTCTCCTTCTCAATTGCACTACTAGAAGAAGCACGCTGTACCACATTAAGGGAACATTTGCTTGACTCTGCTTTTCCTGCCTCTTTCCCTTAACCCCTTCACACCACCTCACAAACAGCGTGTTCTGAAGCTGTGTCTTGCTGTGGTCCCACTGTCCGTTTTACCTTCTTCTTCAAACCACCATTTGGGGTCAGTAGAAAAATTGTCTTAAGTCACATGGAGCAGTTTGTTGAAATTAAAAAAAACTGATTTAAATACCTTGTGCTATTGAATCATGTTTACAAAATGAGATGCAAATCAGTTCAAGTTGAGAATCTAGTTAGCGTCTCCTTCTGGCTTTATGCCATGTCTCCATACATCTTTCTGTAGTACAGAGACTCAAAGATGTCATTGTCTCCAGGGCAGTTGTAGTGGCACGCGCAGGTCTTGATGAACATCATTTTCCTTTTCATGATCTCCCCATCAGGGCACTTGAACTCCACGGGGAGGGTGGCCGTTCTGTGGGGTGTGCAGCAGCGCCCATCAGTGCAGACACCACAGAACTTAGCTCTGTAGGTCTTCACGCTGGTACAGCCAGACAGCTCAAACTTGACGGGCTTGGAGATTTTGGGGGTGCGAATGCACTTTTTGCCTTTCTGTTAGGATATAAGTGAATACAAAATATTTAGAAGGTAGGCTTTCACACAGCACTAAGTCTGCAAGCTAAGGGCAAGGAGACACGCTAATCRTTGTATTTTCATCAAGCAAGAGTGTCTTACATAGTGCCGTAACACAGCATCAGAGAAAATTAAGGGCATTTAATTGTAAACTATTCACCACTGGGGTGAAACTCAAATTTCAAGGTAAACCACTTGAAACTGACTACCTGTCAGAACTGCACATTTTTTGGTAAGACACTGGGTTTTTGATAGTGGATGGAAGCATCCCAGTATATCATACATAAAGATGAGGCTGTTCACCTTGATGTTCTCCTCCAGGTCTGCTTCGCAAGGTCTGACCATGCAGAGTCTACTCTGTTTCTCCAGTCTGCAGAAGGCATTATCATTGGTGACCCTGGTTGAGATGCCCATGCCACAGGTCTTGGAGCAAGCACTCCACTCAGTGGTCTGCACCAGGCAGTTGGCACGCATCATTGTTGGGTCTGGACCGTAAGTATCTTCCAGTCTGTAAGCTGCAGGGGACAGACAACCAGGATGAGACCACTGTCTGATCTCATGCCCTGCTAGAGGCTCTCTTCCCTCTCCTTAGAAATTCAGGCAGCCACGCTTATCTGTGGGGTGACCCCAGTAACTGTTGCACTCCAGCTGCCGGTGTGCCCGGCGTCAACCTGTCTCACTGCCTTCAACCTCCATGCA
Source organism: Phoebastria nigripes (assembly GCA_035582835.1). NCBI lineage: Eukaryota > Metazoa > Chordata > Aves > Procellariiformes > Diomedeidae > Phoebastria > Phoebastria nigripes. The sequence goes on along the minus strand of JAYKAV010002607.1, from coordinate 319,615 downwards.
GGGTGCCCCTTCCCCCTGGGCTGCCATCCGCGGAGGGACCCCCACTCACCAGCAAGAGCAGGTCCCACAGCGGTCTGCTCTTTGGCCTCGTCGCAGACCCACTCCTCACAGCACTTTCCAGGGAGCTTCACCCGGCGCGGGTAGGGGCAGTCAGGGCTGGGCAGACGGACGTCCATGCTGCAGAGGGGCACGCAGCCCACTGCCCCGTCCAGGCAGGTGCACTGGTACTTGCAGCTGCTCTGGAAGGACTCGCCGCTCCGGTACACCATGCCGCCGAAGACGCACGGGGCGCCGTCCCGAGCTGCGAGGGGCAGGAGGCGGAGGGTGAGGCGGGCTGGCGGGAGGTGCAGCAGAGCCGGGCCGCAGCCCCGGCTTCCCCCTTCCCCAGCCCGGCGGGACCCCGTCCCTGTCCCCCCAGCTGGCGGCAGCCCCGGCCCCCACTCACCGGTGCAGACGCCAATCCTGCGGTTGGCGGGGGAGCCGAAGTCGCAGAAGAGCCCCTTGTGGTGGTCGCAGGGGTCGCGCTCGGTGCAGAGCTCGCCCAGCTGCTTGGCGCAGACGCGGCAGCAGCCGCAGCCGTCGGGCACCAGGGAGACGCCGGCGGGGCAGGTGGGGCCGGGCCCCGCGCCGCACTGGCACTGCCCGCTGCACTCCTGGCCCTGCGCCTCCTGCGAGCGGCGGGGGAGAGAGAGAGGGGCGTCAGGGCCGCCGCCGGGACCGCGCCGGCCGGGGCAGGGGTGGCGGCGCCGCGGGCGGCGGCACTTACCGGGCTGAGGAGGGCGAGGAGAAGGGCTACGGCGAAGCTGGCGGGGGCCATCCCGCGGCGGTCGTCGGCTTGTGGGCGGCGCGGCGTCGGGCAGGCAGCGGCGTCGGGCTACCCGGCGGAGGGGCGGTGAGGTGAGCCGAGGTGAGGTGAGGAGAGGAGAGTTTCCCGCCGGGCGATTCTCCTCAGCGGCGCTGCGCGGACGGGCCTGTGGCGGTGGGCGCTGGGCCGGCCGGCGGGTGGCTGCTCTGTGCTGCGCTGCTCCGCTCTCCTCCGCTTCGCTCCTTCCGAGTCCGGCGGGAGAGTGGCTGTGTGACTGCGGAGCGCTGGGGCGGGCGCCCCTTTATACGCGGCGGCGGCGCGGCCTCGCCAATGGGCTGAATGGGGCCGCGGACAAACAGCGACATTCCGCGCATTCCTGCGCGCCGCGCCGCGCCGCCCG
>JAYKAV010002607.1:266600-318266 GCA_035582835.1 Phoebastria nigripes | reverse complement strand
CTTGGCCGCCCCCCCCACCCCCCGGCAGCGCGTTATTGCGAGGCGGGCGGCGGGTCCGGCGGGAAGGCGCGAGGGGGGCGGCGGGGCGGTTGCCAGGGCCGGCCGGGGGAATCCGTTATTTCCCGTCCTCTGTTCCCCCCGCTCGCCCCTCGTCCCTCCCCCGGGCAGAGGGGACGGGAGGCGGGTGGTTTCGGGGGTGGCCCGAGCCCGCCGAGCTCCCCGGGGGCGGCCGGCCGGCCGGCGGGGCCCTTACCTCGGGGTGCCCGGTGCCCGGCGGCGAACGGTCCCGGCGCTTTGGTACCGCCAAAAAAAGGTGTAATTACGCTACCGGGTATAAATTGACTCTGTGTACCACTGAATCATACTGAATATTTGTAATGTGTTCCTTCCCTAATAGATGCTCTCTATGAATAGAGAGAGTGCCTATTTACTCTGAAATATTTGGCACAGCGGACGGGAGTCTGAAGCGTGGAAGAAGTGGCTATTATTTTCCCACTGCCTGTGTGCAGCTGTCATTTCTGAGCAACACGTTCCTCGCACATCCCTGCTTCCCAACCTTGCTGATGGTCCACCCCAGGATTGCATCAAGAAGAGACTGGCATGTCACCGCACTCAGCCAAAACCTAAACGCTGTGGTTTGTATTTGACCAAACCCAAGACCTAAGCATTGTGGCTTGTATTAAATCATTGCAGATAACTGTTATGGTTTTCTTTTTTTTTTTTTTTTTAACCAGGAGGATGGTTCTTCCCCCACCTCCTCATGTATCATTTGAATATTCAGTGATGTCATGTTGTTTGACCTCCGCTTTAATGCAAGGAATGCCAGCGTTTTGGCTTTTGACCTGTAGAAGTATGCTAGTGTTTAATGAGGGAGACCGGCTTAATGCATCTTATTAGGCAAACTGAAATCTGATGGATATCATAAAAGATACCATCTTTTGCATGTAGGCTTTCTCCCGCCGCCATACCCCCCCCTTCTTTCCATCCCTCCATATGTAGGCATACTTCCACGCTATGATACAGCAATATATATGCACAGGATTCTTGAGGGAAAAAGAAATGTTTTTGTGTAAAGCCCCAGTAGGATATATTGTACCGTAAAACTGTTATTTATATTCTGCCAGCACTGTACTTTGGCTGGTAAAGTCGTTTGGATGTCGTTTCTTCTGCTTGAAATTCTCCATTAAAAGAAATGAGATTGGCTCTGAAAGAAAAAAAAAAATCCCAGAGGAACAGTTATGGTAGATAATATATGTTCCCAAACCCATGAGGCCTCCCGAAATCTGTATTTACTTGAAGGACTCCAGTGGCCTCAGTGCTGGGTAAATAATATGTGTACCAAACTATGTATGACATGCATACCAAAATGCAAATGTAACCAGGTAAACAGAATGCCTTTTTTAAATGCCTAAATATGGTAGGAGAACATCAGAGAGAGACAGGCTCTAGACATGTTTTATAACTTTCCATGTAAGAGGTTTTTTCAGAGAAACAATTTTATTAAACAAAACCTAAGAATCTCACTGACAGAAAAAGTATGTTTAAAAGTAACAAACCACCAGAAAGCCAGGAAATCCAAAATTAAAGGATAAATCTGTCCTAAGTCCTCACACTGTGGGCCAAGTACAGCAAGCCCCATCCACTTGCTGCCCTGAGAAAAAAGACTTAAATAGGCATTTGGACTTCAGAACTAATTCTGGTCTTGCACCACTGTGAATCTGGCATTAGCCCACTGAATTACAAGTTGTACAAACCCATGACAGTGGGTAAGAATCGGAGTCCATCACGTTTGCCTTTTTGTCATTTTGGTTTCTGTGCTGTTAGATATGACACATCGGGTACCTCGTTTGTGCATGTGTATGTATGCACAGGGGCGAAGGGAACCTGGAAGCAAAGGTAGTTCTCTCAGAGCCCGATCAGTCTTCAGCTTATCCTTTCTGATGACAATATGTCATGGGTTGGAGAAGTACATCTAGGCATTGATGCATAAAATGGTTAAAATGCACTAATTTTGACTTCCATGCAGGTGTTTATACAGCACATGCTTTTAAGATAGTATATTTTTTCTGCTGAAACTAGGAATTCACTACACCGGCCTTGCAGACTTGTTTACACAGCTATATACGGTATGTGTGTGTCTACATCAGCTTCAGTTGGTATAGCTCCTTTGGTGAAGTCTTGTAAAATGTACAGGTGTGGATACGCTACATTCCTCTCTTGTGTTTTTCCTTCTTTTTTTTCCTCCTTCCCCCCCAAAAAGTCACTTGATCAGGTATCAGACATACTGAAAACCTGGCAAGACTACAGGAAAGTGGCTAGACTTGGAGTGTTTGTGTACTTAAAGAAAGAATCTTGCACATTTTCAACTTTCAGTCACAGATATTTTTTTATAAGAGCAATTGGAGGTCTGAGCCAGCCCTCAAAGCGGAAATCAAAAGCTCCCAGAGAAACATACCCGAGGAATGTGAATCTGATCCAAGAACCATACGCAATGCACATACAGTACTGTCAGTCTTATAGGAAGTCTTGCCATATATGGACATTTGGACCCTGAGCTGTTTATCATCATGATAGGCGTGTAGCTGGCTTCAGACATTTCTGGCTTGCCTCAGGTTTAGTATGCCAATTAGTTCCTTTCCCAAAATGCTCACCAGGATATTTCTTAAAAATTGTAATAAATATATCTCAAAATTCTGAGAGGTCTAGTTAAAGTTACGTTAGTAGGCTTTTGCTTAAAATGCAGATTCCAAGCAAGACTTACTCTGCTAGCTCAGAAATAGACACGGAATAAAAATAAAGAGACTTATTCCATCGTGAATGTGGTTGCCTGGTATTTGTCTTTCTTAGAAGTCATCTGGTAAGTTATTCTATGTATCTGTAGGCATAGAAAGTGCTCTGAAGTAGACTACTTGCTGGACTTTTACTCATCCTTTTCTGGAGGGACATGTGAGTGCATGAATCAACAAAGGCAAAGCGAAATAGAAAACTTCATTTCCCAGGAGCTGTCAAGCAAGTTATCCACGTTGTGCCATTTGTTTTGCTTTGTTAGAGTGAGGCACGTGGTGCAAGCCTTCCGCTTTGGAGCCGAGACAGTTCACGTCAGCTAATCTTACCAATGAGAGGCATTAGCTCTTCTCCAAAGTGAACCAGAATAAGAAGGCTGGGCGGTGCAGTGGATGGCATAGGGCCTATGGAAATGTTCACTGCTGAACTGGTGGACCTAGTCCAAGTTCCTTGCGATACTGGGTCAGATTCTCTGCTAGCGTCAGTTGGGCAGATTCACTGAAGGCACTGTTGGCCATCAAAATACTTGGACTTGAGAAGTCCAAGTCCATTGACTTAAAGCTACTCAGCAGTATGAGCAAAGCAAAACCATCAGATGTGATATGCATTAGCAGATCTGAGTTCTGTTGTTTTCGGTAATTGTTCTTTAAACTTACGTTCTTTATGTTCTAACATGTTCTTTATGTTCTAACATTTTGTTAATTCTAGAGTCACCAAGAATGCTGCTTTAACGTCTTGGCTTCATTCTTAAAAAGTAGCTGGAGTTTTTTATGAATGTGTGTAGTCTTAAAGCAGCAAAGTGATTACCGGAAGTAGAATAATCTAAATGAGCATTCAAAGCACATGTAAAACTATTTGTATGAAAGAGAGATTATAAGTAGCATGAGGCCAAAGGTCCTCTACCTACTGAGCCTCAGGTTCAGTGTATCTGATTTTATTCTGAAAAATTTGCCATAGATCTTACCAGCACTGTAGGGAGCAGCATTCACTACATCTGTGCAGAGGTTGGCTGTGTCCTAGGTTTTTGTGGGGAAGCGCAGAGCCCTTCCACAGCTCACAAAGGTGAGTAAGGAGGGAAGAGACTTTCAGTTGTTTATTTCTCAGATTTGACTGAGGTTCGCAACCTCTTGCACTAGTAAGTCAACTAGTGTAGGACTGCAGTGAGTCACTAACCACTCCTTTGACAATTGTCCTATAAATGGTTAACAATTCATAAAAAGTAACTGTCACTGGCTGGAGAGGAAATGTGGCCAGGAACTTGATTCAGAACATCCACCAGAAATCCTTTGAGGTCCGTCTCTTAGAGGAACCACGTGGAAAACAGCTGGAAGAATGCTTCTTCCCACTCTGTCATGGCTTATGTGGGCAGGAATGAATCAGATCTGCTTATTCTAAAATGCATGTGATTTTATTTTCAGTTTTTCAACCTGCTTCTCTCAGGAGCTGTCAGTGTAAATTTTGAGGTTTTGTGGGTTTTTTCCCCCAAGCTGAGAGACATCGATGTTTAATTAAGACTTGACCAGATTAGGGATTTCACTTAACAAATGCAGTTTGCTCTGCCGTAAACTATGAGATCTCTTAATTTATGTTGTAGCTGCTGTGGAGAAGTAGAGGCCTGTGGAGAATCCTGTAGGATACATTTGTCCATGTTGTCCAATAGGGTAGGATTGATATTTGTACATTCGGGGATGATGAATAGAGTGTTTTCTTTGGGGAGAGAGATCACTGTAAAATTTGCCCTCTTTTTGATGCAACCTGAGTTCACTGACCTTGGTATAGTGTAGCATGGGCTCTTCTGTTTACACAGGCCTTCCTGAGAAAGTGGAGGAGTTGGGTTATTGTATAGGTCTATAATGCCTCTGGAGGACTTGATAAGCACACTGCGTCAGCAGACCTACAAAGGAGTGTAATGTCCTCAATGTATTAACATAGGATTTTAGAGATTGTTTGATTTTCGGGAAAATGGTTCCCCAAGGTTCAGCTGCCAGCTTGGCTGGCTGTTTTTTCAGCAAGTGATGTGTGGTATGTGACCTGTGTAAATACATCTGTACAAGTGACGCAGACGGGGAAACTAGGATGTAACCTACAACAGCCAAGGTGGCTTCCTTATTGACCCACGGATGTGTGTGAAATTTAGCAACTACCGGACCAGGTCTGAAAACCATCTTACAATGCTAATCTCTCTGGTGTCGGTGGGAAATTCTCTGTCAGACTGTTTTTCACATGGAGCCAAGAAAAGCAGATACTCCAAGAAATGTGCATTGTTAGGGAAGTGGGGGCATTTCTAAGATATTTTGATTTCCTGCAGGAACTAATCAAGGAAACTTAGTTGTTTTAAACGGCAATGGTCCCAGGTCTAGAGTTTACAACCATGTTGCTACAAATGTCTTGGTGATGAGTGGCTTTTAAGTAATAAGCATGAAGTTGTAAAAGTGGTAGGACTCACACTAACAGCAAGTGTTTCTGAGCATATTACTCCATTTATAACCCTTTTATTAAAGGGTTTTAAATAGAAATCAAGGTTAGGTTTTTACTGTACCTAGGTGTTTGTTTTGACCATTTTGGACAATGGGGTCTTTATGAAGATTGAGTCTATGAAGTTATTTGTGGTGCATTTCTTGTGAGGAAGTTACCTGTGATGGGTCTTGTGGAAAAGTCTAACCTTAATAGCATGGTAGATCTGTATGATTATTTAAGATTCAATTATGACATGAGATGAAAAGACAGTTCATCAATTGCCTTTTTTCATTACCTAAGATTTGCAAGGTATTTGAAAATCCTAAAACTGTCCTAACCAGTGTTCACCCTGTGAGTTAGGAACTTTGTAATACAAAAATTTCAAGTGAGTTTTAAAAGCATATATGAACTAGCCACATCTTTTTCTTTCTCCTTATGTCACGCACAAGATAGAGAGGGTTGAATTTCAAATTTCCCGGCAACAGCTTTCTTATTTTAACATCTTAAATTCAGTGAGACCTTGCCTAGGCCTTCACATATCTTTGTTTTCTTCATAAATGCCTTGCAAAGAGTGACGGTAGAGTACACGACTTGGGAAGAGTGCTTTGTATTTCTTTTTTGCCATCAAGCTGCCACAGGGGGGAGTAGAAGTTTGGAAAGGACTGTGCTGCCCAAGAAGCCACCGAGGCAAGCGTTGTATTCCACATGCGTACCCTGGCCAGTCCCTTACGGGGAGAAGAACGGGCGCAAAAGAAGAGTGGATGTGCTAGGAATGAAAGGATTGGTTGGAGGAAGGAGCTGGAGGGTTTCTGCAGCTGGGGCAAGCTGAATGGTTCACTGCATCGCAAAACCACGCTGTTTTTCTTATTCATTCCAACCAGCTTTTCTGTTCAGATGTAAGGGGAATGTGACTGAATTGTTTTCCTGCCTCAGGAGGGAAGATGACATGTAGGAGTTGTGCAGTACTTACAAAATCCCTGTCGTTCTGACGAAAGGCTTTTCCCACGTTAGGACTATTTGCTAATGAGGAAAAAATGCTAGGCAGAGGCAAGGCATCTTTGCAAGGCAGAGGACACAGCGAGGAAAGTTTTGACAACTTGATAGAAAAGAGTTGTTCTTGCAGGACTGTTAGTGTTGGTGAAATCCGTTCTGTCTGCTTAACGCATGAGTAGCTGGACTGTCCATGGGTCCTGTGCAGCGAGGATGGGGAAGGGGGATGCGTTCCTCACGCCTTGGCCCCGGCTGCGGGGTTGCTCTCTCGTCCCGTGTCTGACCACAGCTGCTCTTGCAGCGCATGGTCTGCGGTAGCAGCGCGGCTGTCAGCCACTGTCCTGCCCTGCCAGTGGGCCTGGTGCCACTTTTTTGGGAGGGATGAGGGTTTTGAGGAGGAGGGATGTGGGCAGAGGTGGGGATGTAGGTGTGAGAGCGGAAGGAGTGGGCTGGCATTTTGGAGTAGTGCAGCATGACAAGAGGGTGGAAAGGGGCTTATCCCTCCTGTCAGCTTCCCACGCACGTGCTGGATTTGAGCCTGTACCCAGAGACAACCAGCCATGGTGCTGAGTGGGAAAGGGTAAACAGGGCTGAAGAGAGGGGTGCACGAAGAGATGTGTTTGTGTGGGAAGGGTTGGGGGGAGGACACAGAAGGAAGTGGAGGAAATGGTGTGTGAGGAGAGCGGTGTAAATGAACCAGCCAAGGATGAGGTGGGCTTGGCAGCTTCCTTCCCACCGCCTTCACAGCGTTTTACCACCAAGAAACAGCATTCAGGTCTGTTCAACCACGGGCGAACTCATTTGCCAGAAGAGAGGAGATGTGTCTGCAGCGAAGTCTGGGTGCTCCGGTTCTGAGCGCCTTCGGATGGCAGCCTCTGTTTTTCCTTGCCCCGCTGCACTCAGGAACAGGCTGCGTTGAGGGGCATGGTGGAGTGGCTACATGTTTCTTGCTTTTTGGGTCTCTGTTAGGGAGTTTTATCATTGGACAACCTAGTCAACAATTTTTGGGAAAGAATGAAGTAATTTTCAGGAACTACTTAATGATGAGGAAAGCAACCGAAAGGAGTGAATGGGGCACATTTTCTTTTATAAAATCCTCCAGATCTGAGTGCATAGATCTGTAATGAGATAGAGTAAGCAAGGAAAAAGGAAGAATTAAAGGAGGAATGCAAAAATCACATTTATGTTTCTGTAACTTGTCATGAGAAATAACAATGCTGTGTATTACTTACTAAATGTCTTATTTTAGAATGCAGAGGAAAATATGGCAAGCAGGTCTTTGCTTTTGATTTTAATGGCAAAAGTAGGATGGGAAGGAAAACAATTCTTTGGGTGAAATTTTTCTGTGCTTTTTGTATGTGTGTGATTCCTGGACTGTTGAACTATCATCAAAAGGAACCTGGGAGAAATCCACATTCTTTGTGTATAGTATATTGAGAAATTCAATGCCTGTTCCACAACCTCATGCCCAACATACACAAAAGAAGAGAATCAATGGTCCAGTTTCCAAATAAGACATAAGGATAATGTATCTAGGTTTGAATGGAACTATGYTAAGGATATTGAAAGTCTCAAGGAATGCAAGGCTGGTTTTGTTCAACAATAAACATCTAAGATAACAAGAACATTTATACATTTGGCAAACTTGTGCCTGAACTTCACATTTCTTGTTTTTTCTTAGGGATGGTTGTTAAAAATTCAGGGAGTTAACCGGAGATAAAAATGCAAACAGAAAAAGAGAAAATTAAATAAATTCAGAGCAACTTTGAAATTTTCCCTTAGTTCCAATGATGCATGAGTTATAGACGGAATTAAAATCAGAAACATACTGAAGGTTGTACCACAGTTTATTGCACTCACCTGGGCTCTTGCAGTAATAAAACCCTGGAGAACACTGACCTGAGTCAGTGTCACTGTGTCACATAAATCACTTTTAAAGATACCTGCACTTCTGTCCCACTCATCCTAAAGCACTTGCAGCTTGGTTTGTCAAAGCTTTTTTCCTAGAACGTTTGCTGAGGAAATTGGCAACAAAGTGTGAGTATGTAAAAGAGGAGAATAAAAAGGCAGGCACCTAACAATGTAAAAACCTAGACCCTGGTCAGAGTGCTTTTGCAAAGTACAGTGTCAAGATACTCATTCTGGACATGGTGTGTGTTTTGTAACATTTGAAGAATCAATACGTGTACAAAGACAAAACCAAGAGCAAAACCAGCATTATGTGGTTTGTAATTCCAGAACCCTTTCTATGGCTTTTCCGTTTTCATCACTTCATTCTTTTCAGGAAAAAAAAAGATTTTGAAGTTTGAGGGAAATTACAGCAATCCTTTTTGAGGGTTTAAGACATCCAACACTTTGACTAGATGTGTTAGCTCTTCTATTTCTACTCTTCATCATGGTTTAGGATGAATGGACAGCATAGTTACTGTAGTGTAATTGAATCATAATCATTCTTTTAGTTGAAAAGGTATAGAAGTGTGTTTCTGGTGCTAGAGGTCACAGGTTCACTCCTGCAGAGACTTCTTTTTACATTATGTCCAGAGCTGATTCATAATGCACTTTTGACATTTGAAAAAGGTTATTTTATTACGATACAATTCCAGCCAGAAAACCACACATGCTGTATTTCAAGCCAAATTAGTTGATGAATGGATGAGGTGTCTAATTTTTGTTTCTTGAAGGCCATCAGAGCAAATCCTGCCAAAGTTATGTTTTTGCTCAAAATTCCTTCATTTTTCCTGCTTTTCCTGCAGACAAACACAGAGCAGTACATTCTCATCACTTAATTATTAAATAAAAAATATGCAACAAAAAAAAGCCAAGATAACAAGAAGTTCTGTCTCACAGATATTTACCAAGAAAGCCAAGCAGGAACATAGTTGCAGGACTTAGAGCATATTTGATAGTCCTAGACTAAGTGAACCAATGCATTAGAGTTTTGGGGAGAACTAAGATGGGAATAACAGGGAAGGTGGAGAGGAAAAAACTCCAAAGGTTAAGACAGTAGAGCGCCCATAATCTGTGTGATACGGGGCCACAGTATCGATGCCAGGAGACTTCTGGTGAAAATAGACCCAAGGTCTGTGATCCTCTTGCCCAATGACTGCTCTTGCTTGGAAGGAAGTTTTGAATCAGTAAGTAAGCGTAGGGGCTGAGGTAATTGTTAGACATGATACAATACCCAGCTATAGATAGCTTCAGCAGATTGACCAGAGGACAGTGGTGACACTTGGCCTGACCAGCTGTACCATGTCATCACCAGAGCATGAGGGGTAAAACTTTCTTTCCTGCCTGCCTCTGCCCTTTGCACCTTGCAAAGTATTCACTTACTTTTGCATCATTTGTGTATCAAATCCCTGCTCATTTTGGAAGCTTTCTCCTTTTCCTGACCATTATTTTCCCATTCCTACAGCAGTCTGAATCTCAGTGCCTTTTCACCACCTTTCCTCATTTCGCTTGGGTCTTAAGCGAATTGCCTCCTCTCAAGGACAGAAGTAAAGCTAGCCGTCGCTCCTCACCGCCTTCAGCTCGGGTTCCCACGAACCTCCTTTTCTGTCTTCAGAGCAACGCTCCCCTCTTCGATAGGTGACTCCTTGCTCTGCTTCTGAGTATGAGCTGGTAGTTAAGACTACCTTTGCTAGCCTAGGTGAGAAGTTTTTATGCGACAGTGTATGGGTGAACGTGGGAGGCTTTTTGGTAGGCCATTGAGGGGTCTTATAGATTTGTTCAGCCTGTACAGTAGCTTGGATGATGTTGTTAAAACATCTCTGCTTTCCAAGCTGGAAAGGTCACTCTTTAGAATATTTTTGGAGATGTTTCTGTGGTTTGTCAGATCTAAAAATAAACTATGATCAACACACTTAAAAATTATGACAGGATTTTTTTTTCAAGAGTATATAAGGCAGTCAGATATTTGTTTTCCTCTTAGGGAACCAGTCAGAACTACAGACAGGCTACAAAAATCCCCTTCAGATCTCTGGGACTCTTTTTTTGGTGTGTGTTTAAAGTTCGGGGCATCTGCCTGCCTATCTATTCATCTGTCTTATGCAGTTTATACAGCCTATCATTTTCTCAACTGAGAGAAAAAGTCATCAGGAACATTTGTGGTCTTTTCTGCTTAAATTTCTAGGGCAACTGGGAAACTTTAATCGAAGTTTGTTTTCATTAGAAAGAGGCATCCTGATAAAATAGACCCTGTGCATCGCTTGCATTAATTTTCAGCAAAATGAAGCTTAGAAAAAACTTGGAATTCTTTTGTTTTTAAACATGTCAATGTTCTGGTTTGATTTTGGAAGGAAGAAACATTGGAGAAGTTTATTTTTAAATTCACTTTGTGTCGATGACCTACTGGTCTTGATTGGCCTGAAAAACACTTTTAAAATTTTAACTTTGAGGGACTTTTTATGTCTGTCACTGTAAGTGGGGCTGAAGAGACGTTTGGGAACGCAGTATTCTTCAAGGAGCAGAAAATCCATTTTCTGGCCCACATCAGGGAACACTTAAAAATATTCTATGATTCGTTTAGAGTCATTAAAACCGAGTGTGTAAAAGCAAATTTGGTAATGCAGTTTTACTGTTTTCTGTCGCTGTAGTTGTTCCTAAAACAAATCCCATTGTTGTGAATGTCTGCAGTACAGAGCCTTGGATTGGGTAGTTCAAAGGCTCAGTGTTGGATAACAGCCCAGTGAGTCCAACAGGTAGGGATCTATCACTGATGACTTCTTTGGAGACCTTCAGCCGTCATTCTGCGTCTTCTGTGCTTTTACTTGAGTCCTGTGCTTGAGTACGCATTATAGTTGGGCGTGTTGGCTAAAGCTTCGCTACCTGTAAAGAAACGGTAGTTGTATGTCACACTTTTTCATTGCTGGGGTTGCAGGAGGAGTTCCTGAGCCAAAGAGCAGGAGGGATTGAGTCTAGTGAGAGCTCCTTTGGAGACCTGAGGGTACTAAACCGTTCTCTGATGGCACTGGCACGCGAGGGCCTTACCTCCCCTCACAGCTGCTTCATGACCATTTTGTGTTTATCAAGTTTCATCTAAGTGTCCCTACAGAAGGGATCTAACACTGAACAGCCCTCCAGAGTAGTCGTAGTTGGGTTTCTGCCATTACCCCTCAAGCATCTCCCAGATGGGTGATGTGCCAGGGACGTTTTCAGAAGGCTCAAGTGTGGGCTGCGCTGCCAGTGCCTGCAGGTCTGAGAGCTGGTGCAGGTTATTCCTTCAGGGGTTTTCCTGCCTTTTGTAGCAAAGGGCAGTAGCATTCAGCACTTGTCAGTGTTACCAGCAGTTGCTCTTTCAGACTCACTGCTTTGCAGACTGGCGTGGGGAAGAGCTGATGTGGGAGCCTTTTCTACCTGATATGCCACCTCCCAAGTGCACAGGTTAGAAAAGTCATCCTTGCATTTAAAAAAAGAAGAGGAAATGGCATGACCTCTCTTTCTGTGCACCAATTCAAATCCCATCCTATTTTAAACCCCATCTTCGTCAGCGAGTCTTATCTAACACTGGCAGAAAAACAGAGGATGTTGCTTCTCATCAGGACAGACCCTGCATTTAGCTTTCTTTCAAGTGGCGCAATAAAATATGGGAATAGGCTTCAGCTTCCCATGTTTTAATTCTTCTTTTTTAATCCCTGTTTTCATTTTCAAAACTATTTGGATCCGAGAAGACATTTTTTCTCCTTCCACTTCTGATTTGTTTGTTGGAGCACTGCCTGCTCACCCTATTTGGATGTCAAGAGACTCTCTATTTTTCCATTTCTGGAATAGTGATTCACGACTCAGTGTTTCTTGTGCAAACCCTCAGAATTTACAGTGTGTTTATTGGTCTCTCACCAACTGCAGTTTCTCTTTTGTAATATTTTTTTTCAAAGTTTCTCTCAGATACTGTTAGATAGATTTTGTTCACAAAATAATTCTGTTGTAAGCCTAGGAGTTTAAGTGACCGTCTTCCTAAAGGATCTAACTAATTAGCTAATTAAAATGTAAGGGATTTATATAATTTGTTGAACTAGTAAATTTAAGACATAATTGATGGGGTAATACATTTTTAATAGTGAACTAGTATGCAAAGGATACCAGTTGTGCAGAGTGTTGCGGGAACGCACAGTAAAACACAGCCTCTGTGTTGAAGAGACCACACTCGGGTCCCGATTTTGCCAATCGTGCTGCACAGATTAAGAGCATGTTTGTATAAAAGAGCTTGTAAAATGTGGTAAAATAGGGGAGAACCAATAACCCGGGATGGGTATTTCCTGAGAGTGCAGGTAAGGTGGTTTGACTTTAGGGGTGTTGCAGTTGAAAGGAGAGTGGAGGTTAAGTGCAAGACCGTAGTAGCCAGAGCATGGAGACTGGAAAGGGGCTGAGCATTATGAAGAAGAAAGAGTGAGGAAGAGGAGGTGTGTGGCATAAACTGGAGCAGAATGGCAAGAAAGGAAAATGCTGAGGGGAAGATCAACAAACTGCAAAGCAGAAAAACATATGGAGGGATGACTGAAAGAGTAGCCCGGGGCAGGTTTTGTACCAGGGCCCATTGCTGGTCTGCCCGCTGCCTAATTAGCTTGGTACAGGGAAACATTAATGGACTTCACAATTGACTCTCTTCATTTTTACAGCTACAGAAGTTGAAGTGTGGAAGGAAGCTGTAGGAGCAAATAGAAAGCTGGGATGTGCTACATATACATGAGAGTGGCCTGGGCCACTGAATAGTGCAACGATGCAGGAGCAGTGGATGGGAACCAGTATTCTCAGTCCATAAAATGAAGTATCTGCCAAATGGGACTTGCCCTATGACTGCATTTCTCATTTTACTTCCTCTCTGTCTTCCATTAAAGTGTGCAGCTTTGGGGTAGGCACTTTTGGGGGGCTGGCTCAAAAAGGAAAACTGCATCTATCCTTTGGTTTGAGTGCTACCCTTTAAGCCTAATGAACTGGTTTGTTAAAGTAGTATAATAATCGTGCTTTAGACGTAGCCTAGTTTTAAGCCTAGGCATGAAATGATTCTTTGCTGAAAATCAAGAATGTTTGGGAATCTTTTCTTTTCCTGCTGTGGTCCTCGCTGGGTTTTGTCCAGGATGTCCTTGGAAATGTGAGCTCCAGATATATCATGAGACGGCCTGTGTTATGTGGCAGCTGCATGTTTCAGAAGAAAATGCTGGAGGAGATGGCTGAATGTGCATGCGGACTTCTGGATGCTTATCAGCACTGATTCCAAACTTCCTTTTCGGTTGCTGATCACTGATTAGCACTGTAAAGCAGCACAAGCAAGATAGATATAGCTTTAACCACTAAAAATGCTCCCTTTTCCGCTCTCACGGTCTCTCTAGACTAGGATTTTGTAAACAGCCAGATGCAGTTTTGCTTCCAGAGATCTCACAATCCAGATTTTGGTCTCAACTAGCTATTTCAGGCCAATTTAGACTCTACTGAAAGATGGATTTATAAGGAAAATGTTGACAGATCCTGGCCTCTTCTGTCACTGGTGGGAGCCACGATAATAATAATAATAATAATAATAATGATTTCCTTTAATAGTCTTCCATCAAATGTTCAAAGCGGTAGTTTTTCCTTTGGTGCAAACATCAAAAATGTGGACAATTTTGTTTTCCTAAACTTGGACAACATCTGTGTTTCCACCATTTCTGTGGGAATGCAGTACACCCTTTCCCAATTTTATTAAAAACCACCTTTTTGGCTAAAGCGTGTGCCATTGCAAGCACTTTCATTCTGTCTCATATATCTTGTTCTAGGAAGTTGGAGTCTGCCTATTTCATTTCTCCAGGACTTTCTTACTGTGAGGAGCATAGATGAGAACTGTGTTTTTCCTCTCAGAATGCCTTCAAGTTGTTTGCCTTCCTAACCTAGACATCTTAAGTGTTTCCAAGTAGTTAAATGACTCTCCAGTGACAGTAATGTTTTACTGATACTTATGTTGCTTGTTGGCCCAAACCAGAATCGACTTTAGAGATGATAGTAGTGAGCTCTGACATCTGGAAAAAGTTATACTGAAGCCTGGCTGCAGTTCAGTTCTTTACCTTTTGGGACAAGCCTCTTGGATTTGATCTGGATTGGAAATCTCAAAATCAGCTTTGGATGTGCATGTGGAAAGAAGGATAAAAGAGAAAATGCAGGAGGATCTCACTGTTTCCATTGTTGTATTTTTTGAATTCTGCCCAGTTGGAAGGAAGGCACCCATCTAACGTCAGTGTAAAGGCTGAGAGGGCTTGTCAGTGCAAGGTGAAAGTTACGTCTTAAAATGGGTATCCAGGTCCTATAGGCAAACAATTTGTTCATAAAGCAGTCTTCAATGCCTGACAGGAAGACCGAGGAAAGATTTGTGCTGGCTCATGGTATCCCACGCACAGCAAGAAAGTGCTTTCCAAAGAAGGAACTAGCTTTTCTCTGAGCAAGAAAAGGGTAGAAGTTACTTACACTCCTCTCAGTTTTGCTTGAGAGTTTGTAAAAAGGATTGGCCTTGCTTACATGCCTCTCATCACGAATGGAAATAGGCCGGCCATCCGAGGGAGTGGTCTTATTTACATGGAAACTGTTTTACGTAAGAAGAGGAGGCTGGTCCAGCAAAGGTGTGGTTTTATTTACATCCATGCTCTTCCCTTATGATTGGAGGGTGTTTGGAAGGTGTGGTCTCATTTACATCCCGCCTAGACTGCCTTTGGCTCATCTGGATTCAACCCTTGCTTGTGGCTGGAAAAGGAAGGAACTGCTGCAAGCAGAATAAAAACGACTGTGTGAAAAAACATGACTCTTTTTCCACCTCTGTTTCTTCAGTGTATGCATTCCTGCTGGTATGTACCTGAAAAGGGAAGGCCACGTTCCTGGGGAGAGGGTTTTGGGTCTGTGTAGGTATGTGTATGTATGTTCACGTGTGCGTATGTATTTGTAATGCCAAGGTGAACATACCAGCTTTTGTGCTACCCTGGGTGTTGGAGGGTGCTAGAGCTGTTTCTGAAGAAAGGTCAGAAAAGCAACTTCTTATTCATTGCAAATGGTTCCTTTTTGGTTTTTTCTTTTTCTTTTCTTTCTTTYTTTTTTTTTTTTTAAGGTGCATATACAGCATTTCAAAGGTGCTGCTGACAGCTCTGGAAGAAGGCCTGTCTTTAGTGTGTGTGTCTGTGTGTGTGTGTGACATTTCACGTAGTCCCTTGCATCAAAGTGAAGCCAGCGTTAACACAGTAGCAGCATTTTACACAATCTCTGAACCGGGATAGAAGACTACAGCACAGAATATGCAGGGCAGTCAGGAATTGGCTACGCTACATGCAGTTGCCATGTAATGGTCTGTCCCTTCCTCAACATGTATACAACATATATTCAAATGTAGGGGCTACTGTACCTTATGGTCAGGAAGCAATTCAGCTGTTACTGGCCTCTATCTGCATTAACTTTGGGATGCAGATACATTTTTAGCAGAAAGCGGACTGGGGAAACTCCTTGCATGTGGACTGCGAAGCATCCAGAAAGCCTTCAAGCTGCTGTTGACTTGGTTGGATTGAATTTACTGTGATTACTCTAGTCCTTCCCTATTTTTCTTCTTCCAGCCACTGTTGATAAGGCACCATCTTGGTGAATTCCAGGCAATAAGAGAGGCAGAAGGCAGCAGAGATAGTTTGCTGATTTTTTTTTCTTTTTTTCTAAAAAGGAAATTAAAAGTATCTTGAATCTACATCAGCTTGATGATTGGTCCAGACGCACGTACATAAGCATCAGTGTTATTTTCACTGAGAACAGAGCTATCGTGTTGCTTTGGTTGTGGGTGGAAAGTGAACAGAGAGTGCCTTCGACGTGAAGCTCTGATTTGTCACTGTGTCCAGAAGCACTGAACGCTGAAGGAGCTGCCACCGATGTGCTGGGACTGGCTGCCCCTGCCATGGCTGGGATTACTTTGCTGCAACATGCTGTTGCTCAGTGCAAGAACAAGGCACTTCCAAGAAGATAGCCTTGTGTGGGGATGTGCAGGTCACAATCCTTTTCTCTAATTCTTCTCACTGCTGCCGCTGCTGCCTGTGATTATACTTCTGTAACTCATGGTAAACATCTAGGCATGACAGCCTGAAGATACTAACATTTTCAAGTTAGATGCAGAACTCTTTTTCAGCTTTAGATACCTCTGAATGCCTTTATAGACACCTGGCAATGAGCCATTTCTCCTTTGCCCACAAAAACTTAGTGAAACTGGAAGTCTATCTATCTACCACTCTGGTTTAGGAGATGAAAGTTAATGAAATATTTCCTCTCTTTTCTGTAACCAAGGCAAGCTGAGGTGCACAAAAATAATTGCATGCCAGTCCACCACAGGAGGAAAAGTGTCTGGCATTGTGTCCCTGGATTGCAGACAGGCAGGAGAGCCAGAAAGTTTGTTGTCAGGATCCTTTGCACGTACTCTGGGGCTGCAGCTGAAATTTTTATGTTACGCATACGTATTGCACAACTTCTGAAGACAGGTCCTCCAGATGATGTAAGCCAAGTGAGTGATACATGCTAAGGACACCAATGTAAATTTACCTTTTTACACCAGAGGAGCTGACTGGTCTAAACTGCCATCACAGAAGCTGTGTAAGTTAGCCTGGACTGTGTGCTATGCTGTTCTACTTCTCCAGAGCCAAACTAGGCTGTTTAAATAAGGCTTGTGAATCTCTACACTGCCCTGCATTCATGGGGCTGAGACTGCACTAAGAGACATATGCCTCATTTTTAAAATTGGCATAGGTTCCAAAACACAAGGGTGCTTTATAAAATTTTCTGGCTTCCTGATCTTTCTCTCCTACTGTAACTTTCTTCCTCAGGCTTAGCTTCCCTCCTTCATCCCCAGCATTGTGCCTGAGCAAACACTCTGGTTACATCTACGTGGGCAAGTGAAGGAGCTTGCCCCCAATGGCAATGCTCTGGTGAGCGTCAAGCAGCCGTTCCCCATGTCCTGAAGGATGTGACAGCCCTTTAGCTGGCGTGCATATGCCAAAATAGATTGTTTCTCCTGCCAGAGGAAAAGATGGCAAGCTTGTAACTTAAGGAAAAGGGATCTAAGGGAGATAAGAGTGTAAGAGACATTACTGCAGTTCTATATTTGGAATTGGTTACGTATGTGTGTGGTAACCCAAATGATGGGTGGACTGCACTTTCCCATTACCATAATTACATTTCCTTTCATAGCTAGGGTTGGGGACGCATCCAGACATTGCAGAACACATCAGTAGATTTAGTGTGGCTTACTCAGTCTCCATTTATCAGACTATGTCCCAATTATGTTACATTTAGGAAACAGAATAATTTTCTGGTTATAGCACACGGAATTTGTGGCATTCTAATCCTAGTCGTCCTGCTATATGACCTTGGAGAAGTTGTTTTACTTCTCTTTGATGGTAAAAATTTAACTCGCCCCATGGATGGATTTTAATACCATGCCAAGTTTAAAAAAAATCTGAAGCTAAAGTTAGCCTTCTAAATCCATATTAAGGGGCTAAATGGGGTGACTTGTTTTCCACAATCCTGAGCACCCAGTAACTGTCTCCCACTGAGGCCAGCTAGAGATTTTGGGTGTTCAGCAGTCTGAAGCATGAAGCAAAAGAAGAGTGAAAGCAGCCGCTTGTGTGCACATGAAGAGGAGCTCACTGATGTGGTGTGGTGAGACAGGGACAGCAGTCTGTCTTCCTAGGTGGTTGTCACAGACACAGCGGTGGGGAGATGTGGGTGGGATTAATCTCACTAATTTTACTGTCTAAAAGTGGGATGTCTGCCTTAGGCTGGTTGTTCAAGTTCTCTTTAGTGGACCCCTTGGTTCAGCAGATCCGGAGCAGCTCTCAGTGGGGACAGATGAGCATCCCCTGATGTGTCATCCTGCCCACCTATCCGRATGTGGGATGAATTATCCTCCGGAGACGCTCAGCTCTGTCCACGGTGTAAAGTGCTTCATAAATGCTTAGATGGCTYGCTTGGGCTCTGCCAATTGTAAAGTCAGTGGGTGACTTAACGGTGCATTAGGTAAGTCCAAGAGTGTGGCAGAGCTGCCCCTAGCTGTGGAGAATGGTGAAACCCCATCGCAGGCCGGAGGAGTTTGGTTGTGAAAGCTATGAGCAAGTGAAAGGGGGGAGAAATAGTTGAGTCTTGCAAGGAAAAGGAAATATAAACTTGACTGTAGTCATTGAAAAACCTATTCCGAATTGATGGCATGGTTTGTTTCCACTGGAGATCTTTGTTCTTCTGGGCAGTGTTTGAGGAAGAAGATTAATTTTCCCACGGGAGAAATAAGCTTTGAATAAGTCAGCTAAAATGGATTGTTCTTACGTGCACTGCACATCTATAGGAGAAATAGAAGACGTTTACATGCTCCCTGAGGAGGAGCCATGACAAGCAGACAATTAACCAATTCCCCCAGATCCCCAGATTTAAAGAACGACGTAATGGCTTAATTGAGTTGAGTTGCTGAGAGTGTGGCACTGCGCTGAGATTCGTGCTGTGAAGTGCGCGATTCCCAGAGGCATCCATCAGGTTTTAAAGAATTGACTTTCCATGCTAATTGACCCAGATGTGCTTGATTTTACCTCACAATCTCCACTTCATTCAATTACTGTTAAAGAGAAGGGAATGAGAAAAAAGGGCTCCATTTGTCTCATGTACTATATTAAAAGGAAGCTTTCCTAAAGCAACATTTTGTAGTGCTGAACAAATTGTTCAACTTGAACTGGAGCGGCATTTATTCTACTTTTTTTTTTATTTCCCGAATGACCGAGCACGTATTTTGTAAGGACTAGAGAATATTCGTTAAGCCACTCTGCTTGGCAAAGGAAGCGTAGGCATCGTCACCAGAAGAATGAGGGCGGTACAGATGGATGGATGGCATCTGACCTGTCTGACCAGGCAGGGCTGAGCAGCACAGCGTGAGGGCTGAGCGCTCTCATGGCTTGGTGGAGTGCTGGCCCACCCGAACGATCAATAAATGAAGAAAAAAATCACGGTTTAACTATTTTTATCTTCAAGAAGGCAAGGAGCCAAGTTTGAGGAATAGGCTTTGCAATGTGAATTAGCAGCTGAACTCTTCCATGTACCAGGCCAGTAGGCACCTCATTTTGGCAAGCTATGGTCACCTTTTATGTGTGTGTAAACATCCCCGGAGCACACAGAGCAATTAGTGTAAGACTGAGGTTCCCAGTGCATTCTGTATGTGTGCAGAACCCGGGGTTTTGTTCCTTGTCAGTTCACAAGCCTTAATTCATTTACAAATCAACTATCTTTGTGTGGTAGGGACTGAGTCCACTTCTCTAGCTACATTCCTGGAATACCACTGGAGGCTTTCTTTGGTAAGGAAGCTGCTCTCTACCTGGTTAATGATTTCAAGCTTACCTCAAATAGCGCCAGCAAGAGGCATGTCGAGGAGCTTCTGTATATTCATATTTAATCAGGCTGCGTACCATTGAAATTAGTGGAGTTCATCTGAGTTTGCACAGTTGTTAGGGGAGCAGAATTTAGCCCCTGATGCTTGTGATATGCCATGTTTTGTACCAACCAGTCAAGCTATGGAGCTCTGCTGTGAAGTGAAGGTGTTCAAGGAGTTTACTTCTTTGTTAAGAGTTGTATGCCATATATGGTCAGTTGTGGGGTTTTTGCTGCTGTTTTCTTTTTTTCCTTAAGAAGGCTCTCCTCCAAACTGCTGAATCATATTGCAACCATAGACCTGGTGATTTTTCAGAATTTGAGTCATAGTTGAGCTCTTTGGATATCAAGCTGTGAAGCCACACGTGGGCTCAGCAGTTTGGCAACCACCGAGTACAGCTTTGGCAGTATCATATTCACAGTCCAGATGTTGGATGGTTCAGCCACAGCATACAGCATGTTAGAATAGAGCAACAACATGATGGAAAATTGCTGTTTACTCTTCTTAATTTAAATACCATGGTTTGTACTGTTCTTGATGATTTAGCCTGGATATTAAGAACCAGACTGCTTTAGATCTGTATCCCATCCTAGAAGAAAGTCTCACGTAACAACCCCACAGGCAGTGAGAAACCTCTTTTGGAGGTTTTGCTCTTGCATTCTTCCTGCCAAGGTCCCCTGTGAGATGTTGTCCCAGCTAGGCCCACTTCTGAAGTCAGTTATAGATATATTCAGGATTAACAAAAAGCATCGTGATCCTGTGGAACCAGAAATAAGAAAGTCAGGGTGGTACTTGAGATTTGTAAATGTAATATGATCACGTTTTGTCTTAATGTTCTGCTTTGCCCTTACAAGCTGCAGTGATTAATGCCTTAGCAATAATTAGGAAAGATAGAAACAATCTCCATTAAAGCAGGATTCTTCTTCAAAGCTGTGCTTCTGCAGACTCAGTCAGTTGAGCTCCTTCCTGCATGTGCTTAATTTTAAATAATGTTCTGTATTTAAATGGTGTGTTTTAAACTTGCTAAAGCTTTATGCACGTGATCCAAGAAACTGAGGAGAGTCTCGACAATTCA
This sequence comes from Phoebastria nigripes, assembly GCA_035582835.1. NCBI lineage: Eukaryota > Metazoa > Chordata > Aves > Procellariiformes > Diomedeidae > Phoebastria > Phoebastria nigripes. The sequence goes on along the minus strand of JAYKAV010002607.1, from coordinate 297,579 downwards.
ACTCCTGTATCAATATTTCTTTAGGAGTACAATACTTAGCCTGTGAAAACAGCTACTGTTGTTTTGCACGGCATTTGAAAGAAAGATCTTTATTTTTTCATAGCGAGCGCTAAATCTGGAAGGGAATAAACAATGAATCACCTAGGCCAAATTACTTTCTTATGTCTGCAGAAAACACACTGACAAAACTTTGGGKTTTTTTTTTTTTGAGGAAGACTGTGAGACACATAGTAGCAAATTATTCATTGATTTGATCTAATTTATTTCAGCTACATCCTAAACTTGAGACCTAGACAGAAATGAAAATAGGGAACATGCATAAACAGCACTTACAAAATGCAAGAAAGTTCCTGTGAAAATGTGAATATTGAAGGTTCATCCTTCAGGCAGGACCGAAGATTCTCCTGTGCCTGTTGTGCTAAAACTGCACCTTGAAGGTAATATATCTGACAGTTTTCTTCCCTGGCCAACCAGTTAAACTGAGCAGTTTTGTGGGAAGAAGTAGCACTGGAGCTGAGGAGGACTTGTGCCGAAGCAGGAGACACCGCATAGGTGAGCAGGAGGCAACTTCTGTGTGCCGGTCTCAGTGCCGAGCAGATAGACAGGAGGCTCAAAGGGAAGTATTGTCCCAAAAGGAAGAAGGGATTTAGGGACAGGGAGAAGGGGTGTTGGAAGAAAAAGGGCTTCTTGGGGTCCATGGCATGGGAAAGAGAATAGTTCTGTTGTCTTGGCGTGGAAGAAGACTCTTGAAGAGAAAACGAGAAGAGCAGCAGAAAAATATGAAGGAACCAAGACAACTTTTCGTTTGCCTTGTTTTATATTTTAGCAGCTGGGATAAAGCTGAGTTCCTCAGAGGAGAACATTAACTGAGCAAAGCAGCACAGGCCCTTGAAACAGAACAAAATGGCTGGAAGGAGAAAAAGACCCAGGCAAAGAATATCATTAGAGAGTTCAGTGACAGCAAATTGAACTGGCCAAAGAACCTGGAAATTTTACAACATATTTTTTCCAAGGAATAGATATGTATAGTATTTATCTAAATAGAAAGTAGTAAGTTTTTGCACTGTTCTATGTAATTTCCATTTTTCCAATACAATCAGCTACTTGAATGCTCACTTATTGAGAACAGCAGAAGGGGTTTGAATAGAGGTTTCGATGAACACTTTATTATAAGAAGTGAGAGCTAAAAGGAGGAACTGTGAAAATTCATACCAACGAAGGCCTTGCCTCACAGATTCATGAAGATTCTTCAGCCTTCAGATGGGAGAAAGCTAGCTCAGCTGTGTAAGCTCAAGTCAGAAAACTCCACCCTCAGTGGGTCTAACTGTCAAAACTATCAAAGCAGCTTTTGTGATGTGTATTTATTACTATTTCTGTCCTATCCAGGAGTCCAGCAAAGAATGAATGAAATCCCTGAAGATCAGCTCAGTAGTTGAGTCGTACATTATTGTGGTCCTGTTTTTGACAGAAGAAGGTCAGGTCAGAGATTGACTGGTATGTTGACAGTTTATGTTGAGTTTAATACTGTAAAATACAAGTATTTTGCTTCTGCACAGTCAAAAATAATGCTCCCAGGAAGAAGTCACAGAAAAGCATATGTGGTAATTCTATGCAAATGAAATATATTCCACAAGTTTTATTAAAAGAATTGAAAAGAAACCAGAGGAAGCTTTTAAAAGCAGAGGGTTTTGTTTCTTGGGAACCAGAACAACTGTAATGGCAGCAGATGCTTACAGGGCATACAGGATTTACCACTTAAACCATCCAAACAGCAAGGCAGCAAAAGGTTTGCTGTGTTCCTGGAATTATGAGATATACATGAAATGCTTTTAAAATGCTTAAATTGGTCAAAGACTTAGTCTTACTGAGTGCAAAGAAATCTGTATGCTAGTTCATCTCTGCCTAGATTCTGAGCTATTAAGTGTCTTAGATACTGTTAATCCTATTCTGCATTTTATTTCTACAGCATAATATTCTCATACTAGAGATAGTGGACATCTTGCCTCAAATATTTCATGATACGCAATTCCAGCACATTTATGTGTGTGCTTACAGACAGATGCTATCACCATTTATCGTGTGAGAAGGGGAAGTGCTAACTGTCATTATACCCTGTGTCATTTTATAGCAGGCAGGAAAGACAATGGTATTGTTGAAATGTGGAGTTCAGAAACAATAGGAACTGGTTACGTGGTGTGTGTTGAAATTTTAAGTCTTCACACATCTCTAGTGGAATCCCCAGAAATACCCTCACTTTCCTTCAGCACAGTGACTGAGGGTATTGCACCAGGTGCAACAGAGGATTTAGCAAGAAACTTTATTCTCTAAGTAATAATTGCCAAGTACTAGCCAGATACCTCAGTTTAAATACCTTTTGAAAGGAAAAGCAAATCCTAGAATAATTTCTCATCTTTACTACAAATTCCAGACACCACAGTATATTTGGAAGAAAACCAGACATAGCTAAGGGATGGAGAATTACACAGAGGCCGTGAAATGGCACTCCTCTCCCCCTGAATTAACAACCAAATTAACAAATTGATTTTGTTAGCCAAGGCAAGAAACATACAGTGTATACTGAAAATGCTTAGCTGCAGAGTGGAATTGAAATGCCACAGGGTTTTTCATCGTGACAGGGAGGAGAGCTAGTACAAACCTGGGAGAGGATAATTAAAAGTCTTCAGTCCCTTGTGTAATACGTGAAGAAGGAAACATTTCTTAGGGGATATATTGTATCGGTGGTTGCTCTATATACCTACATATATATTTCTTGAAATGAGGTAGTGGTTTTCTCACTGCTAGGATATAGTACAGAACAATTATTCACCTATTTACCCCAGGATAGTTGGGATCTTACTCATTTCTTGGTTTCATTTTTGCTTTATAAGAACAAAATCTAAGTAATTGGTTTGGGTTGCTTTCTGAAACCCCCAGTTTAATTGCTTTCTCACTTCCATCACCAGAACAATGAGAGGTAGCTTTTTTTAGCACTTGAACCTGAGAAAACCTTCATTGTCCCAACCCCTCGCAATCACCCAGTGAGATTTTATCAAGCTTCTGGTTTTGTTTTCCTTGGTGCATGGACTCACTAGAAGAAGGTTTTGAGTAACATCTCCACGCATTTCTTCAAGAATGGGACATAGATAAAGAAATCCAGGAGTGACAAGTTTGCATTCAGTGAGATCAGAGTGACTGTAGGACCAAGTGGAAAAACGATGGTTAAGAAAATAAGATGAACAAGGAAGGTTAAAAGAGTTGTGTGACAGGCATTAACTTTCCTAATCCACTGAGAATGATGAGTGTATTTCCTGGATCTGTGTTCCCCCACCCACATAGCCAGAAAATAAACTTCCCAGATTAATTTCTAGGAGCATGGAATGGTTTCCAAAGAACATTATTATCTGGGAAATAGATTCTCTTTTTCAAAGTACACATTCTGGCCGTACTAGACCTAAAGAACTTGTCTGGCAAGCACATGATTTTCTTTTACATTGGTATTGCAAGAATTAGTTCAAAGACTTTTTTTCTGTACTAGTTCTGTTTCTTTAGGCCCTGCAGGAAGATAGTTATTGGCTGTTTTCCAGTATATTAATGGCAAAACAGCCTTTTCAAGAAAGTGAAATCAAGAGCTTTCTCCTCTCTCCCTGCTAGAATACTTGTCCTAAAGAAGAGGATATAACGTCAAAGGAAAATGAAATGCCTGATTGTAAGTAAATAATGAAAACACAGATAAAACTGTAGATACTATAGCTCTTTGCTTAGCCTCTTCATCTCCCCACAAAAGCAGTGGTTTTGTCTACATTGCTTGTGACTTTTCAGTGGAAAAGAGTAGGAATTGTATTCTCTGTTCTATTTTAATGTCAGCTGGCAATCATCTTCAGGACAGCATCATTAATTACTCTATGTACTTGAGCGCAGCAAATCTTTTTTCCATGCAGAAGACCTATACTGCATGTTGTACTGCTGGATCTCCTGGATTTGTAGGGAAGTTTGTTTTCCRGATGGTATTTGTGAGAAGTTCTGAGCTGTAAGTACAAATGAATCAAGCAACACTGCAAAGAAGGGAAATAGCATAAAATTTTTCATTTCTATTCAGAGAACCTATTTGTCTAGTGCTGACTGTATCATAGTTGTGCATGAGTAGTGCGGCAGGTGAGTATCACCATCGTGCATGGATGAGCATCACCATCATGCTTTCTAGGCAGGGATTTACTCTAGGGCCAGGAGCCCGTTGCCCGTTTCCCCTCCCTTCTCCCTGAACCGCTGCCACGGGAGCACTTGCTGCTCAGATCATGTGAGGCTTGCAGTGTTCTCCTACCTAATACCGCTTGCAGCTGCATGCAGCCTTTCATGTCTACTTCGGCTTGGAGTTGTGGGTCTGCTGGGAAGGAAATCCAGCCACGAGACACTTTAAGTAGCAGTTTGATCTTTGTCAGTGAGATCGACTCAATTTAGACATGTACCGTTGAGAGGTCAAATCTGGACTGGAATATGTTAAGGGCTGTCAGAACATTGTAAGCGGGAAGGGCAGACATTGCAACCACCAAGGGTTTGATTCCAGCAGAGAGTCTTGTAAATGGGGATGTTTAATAGACCGTGGAGAAGTTAAAAGGAAGGATTAGACAACTGGTGGGGTCAAGTGCACTTAAGTAATCATAAATGCATAGGGTGGTGCTGTAATTAAAAATGCTCCTGCACTCACTTGGTTGGCCTCAGCGTCAGAGCCATGCCTAGTACAGGCATAACTTCGGTTCCAAGGGGCTTCTGTAATTGGTCCAAATCATATGAAAGCTTTAAAACTTATACGTAAGGTTAAACTCAAAAAGGCAGGGTGGGAGAGTATACCCTAATTATTCAGACTCTTGAACAAACAAATTTAACCACCCTGTACTCTGAARTGAAAATATTTGTGATAGCTGTCTGGAAATCAAAACTTTGCAAAAAAAAGTTTCAATTCTTATTTTATCATGTTCAAAAGAGACTATTTTTTAATGAGTATTTTTATTAAACACGTTACCTGATGAGCCTTGGTAATGTTTACCAGAAGCACTTTGATACTAAATGTCTGTAAAAAGCATAAGCAACTTYTGTTTTTTAAAATAAAAGGGCATTTTTTATTAAAAAAAAAGTCTCTCGACTATTTTTACTATCTCTAGCAAACAYACAAGAGTTATGCAACTCCATTAAATGCTTAGAATAATATTTCCAATGCACACTTTGCTTGTTAAGTTAATGGAGTGTTTTCTTACACACCAGGCCAGAATCACATGATGAAATTCAAACTGATTGCGTTAGGCTTTCAGTCTCTTTGATTGCTTATTTGGGTCAGGCATTTAGAAAGAAGGTAAATCTAATATAAAAAATACTGACCTTCTCCTTGAAAACACATTTTTAAACAACTATAAGAGTTGCTGCTCTGTGCTTTGTGATGTCCTTCTTGCTAAGTTCAAGTTCAGGTTTACTTACATTTTTTAAGGGACAGGAAGTTGACAAATGCCCTCCTCGCAGCAGCGATGGAAACGTGTGAGTCTGAGGTCTGTAAATGCTGGAGAGAAAGAAGAGGCAGGAAAGGGCTGCCTGCTAATAAAAGGATTATTCAGAATATGATACTTTTGTGACCCAAAACAGCACTTCTGTTTCTCTCCTATTATATTTCTTGTATTTGGCATACAAAAATTCAGCTGGGATCCTGGCTTCTTAAAAACCCTTTTTACATGAAAAGAGAAGTGGCCTTTCTTCCTCAAATGTCCTGGCCTCTCTTGCTCCTTACACAAATTTCAGCCATGTGGAGTGGAAGAAAGTAGCTTATCCTGCCATCCTAACAAAGGTTTTCAGGAAACTGAAGTTAGGCCTGGATCTGGAGTTTATGTGGAAACTGGTGCAGCTACAATGGAGCCTCTTTAGCAGCAATAAAACTGATGAAGATTAACTAACATTGTACTACTAAGAATTTTTTACACACTTTTTTTTAATACCTTATTCTACCAAAGGCAAAAGTCAAAATCACTAATACAGAGGCTGCCTTGGACCACAAGTGAAATGCCTCGCAAGAACAGCAGGGGCTGGGAAGGATTGCCGAGGGGGATGGTGGAGTTGCCCTCCCGGAGTCTTTGCAGGCAGCATCTTCAGGTGTTTTGGACAAACATGTTAGGCCATCGGTCTAGAGGGAAAGAGAAGGAGGTGCAGGTTTGATAACACTTGAGAACTCATTTGCCAGATGTCAGTAGGGACATTTCAGGTGTTTTAGCATGAAGCTCTCAGGTGATTTGTGAAAATCCAGAATCCTGCCTTCCTGCATGGGTAATGAAGACCCGTATTTCTGGCCAGTATAATGTGCAGAAAGCATTTGTTCCTATATTCTGTCCCTGAAGGGGATACGTTCTCTTAATACCATACATTTTGAGATTGGGCAAAACATGAAAGCAAAATCATGAGGAGCTGTATTTCTGCCTGGTTCTTAGTAAGATAATAGGGAGTCTCACAGGGGATAAACGTAAGCTGCTTTGTTACTTATTTTCTTAGCATTATTTTTTGTGTTTTGCCCATTCTGAACAGTGCAGGCAGAGAAACAGAAAACTGCCTTTCCTCTTAAATTATTTCGCATGCCACTGACAGCACATCCCCTGTGCCTTTTCAGTCCTACAGAGACGCTTCTGAGTTTGTACAGCACCAAGCACAGCAACGCCTTGCTCCATGATGATAATTTCAGGCAAATAATACACAGTAGTGATTTGTCATGCAAAAGCAGATCCATTCTCCACCAGCGATGCCCTGTTCCCTGCTGGGAGGAAGCTGGCGGGTTGCTCCGTGCCCAGTGGGCATGGCGGGGGCGAACGCGTGCAAGCACCCTTGAGTAGAACCGCCTCCCTTCTTGCAGACGGATGCTACCAAAGACGCCCAGCCCGGGCAGCGGGGAAGGCTGGAGCTGCCGGCCTTGCCAGCGGCGCCGAACCCTCTCCTCGCAAGCAGTAAAGGTGCCGCTTCACCCCACGCGCTGCCGGAGGGTGGGTGCCGGAGGCTGGTCCCGCCGCAGTGCCGTGCCAGGCCACAAGTGCTGGCAGCTGGAGGCAGTCTGCCAGGGAAAGACTGCGCATCGTGAGGCCTCAAGGCAAGCATTCAAGCAAGGGTTAAAATGGCTGGACAGCTTGCCACCAGAAAACAGGGKTTTTTTCCATAGTCACTTCCCAGTCTTGAATATGCAGTCTCTAGTTACTGGAGGGATTCAGAGCTGGCACAGGCGGCCTCTTAAGTATTAGGCTGCCCTGTGTGCTTGGCACCAAATTCAGACAATTTTGAGAACAGTTCAGATCTTCTGGAGGGTTTTTTTTTGTTTTGGATTGGGGTTTTTTTGGTATTTCTTTCCGTAAGAAAGCAGTTCTATTTTTAGGACTTGGCCCAAATTGTTGAACCCGGCGGTTTGAGTTTTACTGTTGTTGTTTTTCCTCTCTTCAATCAAAATGAAGCAGTTCTGGCTGATCCGAGCTGAGCAATGCTGCTGCTTCTCTTAAAGAAACACTCGAGGAGGTTTTGTGAGTGCACGAGTGCGTATGTGCGCGTGGAAAGTTTCTCTCAATTTCCTGGAATAGAAGGGTCTTTGCTTCCTCCAAATCTATACTCCGTGCTTGTAAATGTCTCTATTAAGGCTGGTTTTGTGGAACATTGTGAAGGGAGGCTGGCCTAAAATATGGTATGTCATTAAAGTGAATTTTATATTTGAAGCTTGTCTCCCCAGTCTCTTCTGTTTTCTTTCTTGCTGCAGTCGTATACCATTGTGTTTCAATGTATAATGTCTGTCTTCAGCCCAAATAGATACCAGAACACCCCATTTTTATCACCTGTGGAAAATCAGACAGCATAACAAACCCATGACCAGAGCAGTGATTGAAGCCAAGTATCCCTATCCCCTCTCTCCTTTGGCTACAACACGTATGTAGACCCTGCACACCCAAGTTAGCTTCTGGATGAAAGGGAATACTGCTTTCTCTGCATGGTGCTATGCTTCGGCTAATTAGCTTTTTTAGCTATGCTGCTTCCAGGGCCCAAGGGATTAAGGTTAACATGGAGAGCCRCTCCTCTTCATCCTCTACGCATAGTGTATAAATTGCCACTTGCTCTCCCTTTGTCCGAGAGCATCTGTCCTTCTGTTGCACAGGGCGTCTGAGCAGGCGGGAGGGCACGTGCCTGGTACTGGCTGGTTTGGGAGCTTTCCAAAGAAATGGGGGAAGGCAGAGCCCATTTCTCCCAGTTTTGAAGGACCCAGGTGAGTAGCAGTCAGCCACTTCCCATGTAACTGCAAATGTCGACCAGACCACTGTAGACTGTCCAGAGGTCATTTTTGCAAAGCATGGCTGGACACCTCTGCTCTGTGTTGTAATTTAGGCTGTTATCCTACAGGCTGGGACTTTGGTTTAAGGAGGGGAAGGCGCCTTCCAATGTCTCTGAGTACAACACGTGGGCCATCGAGGTCAGAGTTAAAATCTGTGCCTGTTCTCAGGGTTTCCCTCTTTGCTAGCCGGAGGGGCTCTCTACTCAATGTTAGTCTCAGCAGCGCACAGGGTGGATGCGATTCCCTGTAGCCACCCCTTGCACAGTGCCTGGTAGTAGGAGCCCAGCATCGCAGGGCTGGATGCTGGCTTTCTAAACACCAGGCATCCCCGCAGTGCCGCCTCTGAATCGCTTTCTGGATGTAGACTTTTGCTCTTACTAATGAGTATAGACTTAAGGCCTTCCTTCCAGGACTTAAGGGCATCCAAAAGATCCCAGGCTATTTTTTTAAACATTTGCTCTCATCAAAACCATAACGAATTGCCAAACCATTTTCAACAGTTTCCAAATGTAAGTCTAGCCCCAGGTCTTATATCCTGTGGAAGAAAAAGGCATTTGTATGGAGTTTAGCATTTCCTGGGTCAGAAGTATCCCGGGTTCTTTCTGCCTCTGGCCCTGGCTTCCAGAAGTTCAGAAATGTGTGAAGCTCAAAACAAACCTTGTTTCCCCTTGATTTCCATTTTTCTTTCCTTAGACAGTTGTGGCAATTTTTCTTATATCAGCTTGAAATTAATAGACATTCAAGAAACGTTCATTCTGTCTTCTTTGGGTTTTTTTTTTCACCCTAACTCTCCTGCCAACACTCTAACAATGCAATGTTCACCTAGCAAAGAAACTTAGACGATTATATGCTAAAAAGTACATTTTTCAAAGGAGCGGAGGTGTTAGCTTCAGTTTCCTAGGCAAATTCTCATACAAGTAATTACATTCTGCCGACTGCATTCCTCTGCCACTTTAATTGGATATGGTGTTCTTCCTCAGTTTGTGCCCTACACTTTTGCATAGCATTATTGAGTACTGTTAAACATTTGTTGTCCACCATCCCAGCAGTGACTTCGCTCTAGAGGCAGTGATTAAAGTAAGCCACCAGATAAGTAAAAATTAGTGGCATATTCTTGTGGTATTTACCATCAAAAATACTCGTTAGTCCAAAACTTTCAGAGTAAGACGTGTTTTTAACCATGACTAGGTAGTACAATAACTTGTGACATAAATCAGCAACACAATTAGCTATGGTTGCTTTCAAATGAGGAATGTTTGATGGTGGCTTTGGTACAGCAATGTAAGAGGCTCACTGTGGGCCATCTGTACTGATACCTTCGAACTGTGACCACACTGGAAGCTGACAAGTTATGTTGGTGGGTGAATTTGATTTGCTAGAATTTGTGATTTTGTGAATTTGTGATTGCTAGAAGCAGAGGAAGAAAATTATCAGGAACCTCCAGCCCACAGCAAAAATCTGGAGAGGGGGAGATGAGGGCTGCTCCCTTGGTGTGTTCACAGTAGGTACGAGCTGTTCACAGTGGTTGAAACAGCCGGGTACATGACCGCTAGCTAATTCCAGGGAACTTTTCCACTACTCCCTGATAATCACAGCATTTCACAGCTCCCTGCCAGAAGTAAGAGTCTTTTTTTCCCCACATTTCAGCGCATTCATTCAGTAATGGCAGAATTGGGACCTGTGAAGCTAGTGTTAGAATGCTAATTTTAGCTTTTCTTTAATTTCACCATGTTAAGAAAAATATCCCTTAATTTGCATGGTCCTTTTCCTGGCAAATCTCAGCCTTTAACACTTTCAGTGTAGTGAACCAAAACCACTGCTACTTGCTTCTCCTGAAATTATACCAGTTTATTTGATTTTACCCACCCAGACTATTATACCCTGGAAACTAGCTCTGTATGTCGCAGGGAGGGATGCCAGACCCGGTGATCATGTAGATGCTCTTGGGACAAGACTACAGCTGCGCTGCCTTCCAGGACCACCTGCTGGCCGGCTGCAGGGGAGCTGAGGTCAGCGGGGGCCTGGGGAAAGCCACCCTCCAAAACCTGAAGTGTCATAACTTGGTGACCCAACCACACCAAATTCCTGTCTTGGAGAAGGAGGAGAGTTTTTGTGGGAAGGGAAGGAAGGCAAGGCAAGGCAAGGCAAGGCAAGAACATTTTATTCTGGGGGCTGTAGTTATGGAGGAACTGCTGAACATGTCAAGAATTTACAGCCCAGATGCAGGAAATTCAGCTAAACAAATCTAAATGTGACCTGACACAGATGCTGGAAAGCTAAAATAATGAAGCATCTGACCTTTTTCTGTGCATTTCCTGTAGTGGAAATTTCTTTGGTAGCTCTGAAACGCAGTGGGCTGTTGTCACTCAGTTGAGCAGTAATGGCACGACTGGGAAGCAGTGGAAAAGCTCACATTGGAGTGATAACTGTAGCCTTTGATCTTGCCTTTATTCCCCTACCAGTCTTCAGGTTTGTTTAATAGCTGGCTTGTTTTGTTTGCTATCTGATGCCGTTATGTGCCCAGATTTATGTTTCATTGATGTAAACGGTTATTGTTGCTCCATGCCAGGAAAGAAATAGCGGCAGCCATTGGCCTGCACTTCCATAACGGAGTTGGGCGAGGGAGGAAGGTGAGGGTGCCTTTGGGGTAGAGGAAGGAAGGGACCTCAAGTCTGAACCGTCCGAACTCTTAAAAGGAAACAGAATTTTGAGGGTTTTTGACTAAAAAATTTAATGGCCTCTAAATATTAAAATCTGCTTTCTACCAGCTTAGGTGGTGGATGCGTACAGATGCTCCAGCCCTCCCGATTGTTTTCCTTTCTTCTTCTTTTTCTTTTTTCCTGAAGGAGATGCCAGAGCTCATATTGGTCTTCTCAGTACACTAAGGGCTTCAGAAACCAACCTGAGCAACAGATTTTGAACACAGAACTATGAGACAGAATATTTTTAAGTGCATATTCAATTCAGAAACATTTATGACTTTTTTGCTTAATCTATTCAATTTACACATTATCTCTTCTGCTACTTTGAAATGAGCAGAAAAAATGTTCTGCTACTTGGAACATTTTCATGTACTTAGATAATGCAGGAAAAAACAGGAAAAAATATCATAAAGATATTGTTTTGTTTGTTTTCTTGAGTTGCACCATAACCCTTACACAGCAAACATTCTGCGTTTGTAAAGTTGCTAAGCTTCATCTACATGTCCCCAGTTTTTTAGTATTCTTTGAAAGATGTTTGCACTAATGGATTTCACAACTGCATTGCTTCACAATTGCTTCATGTCTCGTAAATCAAATGTCTTTTCAATTTTTCTCAGTTGGGAGTTGTGGATTATAGAAATCTCCCGTAACTACCATTGTCTCTTGCTCGACAAACACCTGGAAAGCGATACTATCTGTTTTGTGAAGGAAGGTTATTTCAATCAAGAAGCCAAGGAATARCTCTCATTTTTTGTTGTTGTTTTTGCATTTAGTGCTGCTGAGAAGAATGTTCACTTTTTTGGAGACCAAAAGTGTAAGTGCTATTTTGTCCTTTTTAATGCTTATTTTTTCCTGGTGGGCTTGGCCTGTTTTGGTTTGGTTGTATGTTTATATGCATACAGAGGGATGCTGGTAATCTCTCATGAGATTTGAATTCAAGCAGGAGTAAGTCCTGTACTCTGCAAGTTTTTTGGTTTCCTTTTCAGAGGAAACCTCTGAAAACGAGGTCTTTAGACCCTGACCATGCCCCTGAAAGCCCCTGGGGCTGTGGAGCCCACGGGCACTGCCTGGTGCATCAGACCAGGAGGTTCCTCATTCTCTTGACATTGCACCAGGAGTGGAAAAGTCAATAAAGGTGCATGTAGAAAGTAGTAGAATAGGTAGGCAGTGGTTTCACAGAAGTACTTGACGTAAATCTGTGAAGACCTCATTCCTACAAGAAGACAGTGGTGTTGTGATCACCGGTGTGATTAGAAGAAAGAAGCACAAAGCTGTTCCCCCAGTGACACCAGTAGAAGCCCAAAGCTATAGCACTAGTTGGTCAGCAGGCATGAAGCTTGTGCCACTGCAGTGGGAGAGGATACTGGCTTGTTGGCCAGCACTCACAGGGTGCTGAGAACGTCCCCAGCTCTGTTGCGGCTGTCAGCGCTTGATGCCAGGCCTGGTGAGGGGACATGAGGAGGTTGGAGAGTGAGGGGAGATGCTGAGGCAGGACCTCCGTGGGCAGCTGGCCTGCCCTGCCAGAAGAGCCTCTACCGCATGCTTTGCCCTCTGACAGTGCTACAATGTGGGRGCAAAGGAAAATGAAAATGTAGTTGCTTTGCCAGCAAAGAATTGAGAACCATTTGACTGGAGCTCAAGAGGAGGGAGAGAGAAAGAGGTAAAGAAGTATCTTAAGAAGTGACATCTGTGAATGTTTTTCCTGTCAGTGTAACGTTTCCCCTTTTGAGAGAGAAAACATCAAACCCACTGATTTCAGGAGCAAAGGAAAAGGCCACTCTTGGTTTACCGGTCAGGCTTGGGTCTCCCATTCTGCACGTCCTCTCTGCTCGGCSTCCGGTCACCCTGCTAAGAGCCAGGAAGAGCAGAGCATGGCCAACGGGCCACGTTTCCTCCCGTGGCGGCTTGCCTTCTTAGTGCTTGCCTGGTGTGTGGCTGTTGCTTACGCCTGCTGAAGTGCTCTGCGTGTTTTCATAGAATCATAGAATCATGGAATAGTTTGGGTTGGAAGGGACCTTTAAAGGTCATCTAGTCCAACCCCCTTGCCATGGGCAGGGACATCTTCAACTAGATCAGGTTGCTCAGAGCCCCGTCCAACCTCACCCTGAATGCTTCCAGGGATGGGGCATCCACCACCTCTCTGGGCAACYTGTGCCATTGTTTCACCACCCTCATTGTAAAAAATTTCTTCCTTATATCTAGCCTGAATCTACCTTCTTTTAGTTTAAAGCCATTCCCCCTTGTCCTGTTGCAACAGGCCCTGCTAAAAAGCCTGTCTCCATCTTTCTTATAAGTCCCGTTTAATTAYTGAAAGGCCGCAATAAGGTCTTCCTGGAGCCTTCTCTTCTCCAGGCTGAACCACCCCAGCTYGCTCAGCCTTTCCTCATAGGAGAAGTGTTCCATCCCTCTGATCATTTTCATGGCCCTCCTCTGGACCCGTTCCAACAGGTCCGTGTCTTTCTTATCCTGAGGGCTCCAGAGCTGGACGCAGTACTSCRGGTGGGGTCTCACCAGAGCAGAGTAGAGGGGCAGAATCACCTCCCTCAACCTGCTGGCCCTGCTGCCATTTGTTTGGCAGCAATGGGCATTTCCCCTTTGTACAAAGAGGGGAAAGATTCACTTGGAATTTTGAAAAAAAGTAACAATTTCATCTAATAAATAAGGGGCCTGCAGCTGACAGAGAGGTTCACTTGCCCTGCCAGTCTCCCTCCCTGCCACTCGTACACTGCTGAGCCCACCATTTAATCACCTGCAGGGGAGGGAGGAGAAAGGGGATGCATGGGGTAAGCTTGGCTAATACCAGAAAAGAAAAAATTCTCCGTGTTCCACCAAAAAGGGAGAAGAAAGAAAAGCCCATACAGTAAGGCATGTTTTTTCTTTTACTACGTTATAAAGGAGAATCTAGATACACTTCAAATCTAAACCAAATAGTGGATCTGATTCTTAATGTAATTCAACTCTTTGAACAGATAGCTTGGTCATTCTTCATTCTGTAGGGATTTGGCCCAGCCATGCTCTATTACATGGTATCCTAAGAGCTGCTGTTCCACTGACATCTTCTGGGTGCACACGAATGTTTCAGAAGCAGCGGTGTGTCTGCATACACACGTGGCTAACTGGGTGCAGCTATATGGCCGTTGGCTCAGTGGCAATCCTGAAACTCTGCAATGCTGCCCTTGCATTAGGCTCAGCTTTCAAGAGCTCATTTGACTGCCMGGTGTCACGGCACATCGGGGATGCAAGGTCAGCCCATTCTGCTCACAGGGAGGGTTACGTGGGAGGTGCTAAGCACCATTGCTACATGGATTTTCTCAAAGCAAGAGGAGTCTTCTCCTGTCCCAACAAGCCTGCTGTAGGACAATACCCCAAAATCATTGCACAAAGTTGCTCTTGTATAGGCAGATCAACACCATAGCCTCCATGTGCTTTGCTGAGGTCTGTGCTTTTCAGTCCATGTGAGCCATTAGTTGCTTTCTGRCTCCCCTTTGACAGACATTTAGAGACATGTCTTGTAGTGGAGCCGTTTTTCCAAGAGATTATTCTCCTTCTAAAATACGCCTCACTGCAATCTAAAAAACCAGATGAGCCAAGGTTTTTTTAGAAGTACTGACTATCAGATGAGACCTGAGAAAGTGAATTGACTTGATAATGGAATGAAAATCTTGGTTTTTTTAAAAAAAATCAGTTTACAAAATGGAGACTGGGGGGTGGGGAGGGAGGGGGGAATTAAGTTTAGAACTTAATACCTCCACACTCAACAGCCTCATTTACAGGAAGAATACAACAAATCTCTTGTTTTTGCAGCACAAGGCTTTATACAGGTAAACATGTTGAGAATGTTGCCTGTAGTGTTTGCCCAGCTAGACCATAAAGAATTCCTGTGAGCGGGGGGAGCTAGTGCCGTTGCACAGCCCCGGCGAGCTCTGCTTTCCTTCTGCCTCCATCTGCCCCAGTGCCAGGGAGGGAGACCGCTGGAGTCGTACTATTCCTGTGAAGCCGTCCAGCACGTTTATTCTGAGTACAGACACAGTGGTCTTCCATTTTGCAATTACAGAAACAAGAATATCCTGTTGAGCTTTCTCACTTTCCTCCCTTCCCCACTGCCACCGCTTGGTATGGCTGTAGGGAATATAAATGGAACAGGAAATTTGACCACGTCCAGGATCAATGTCATTAAAGACACGTCTTGTTTTAAAATCTAATTTTATATAACTGCTCTGTTATATAATATGCTTTTGTTTGTCGTCTTGATTTTTATCGAGGTAGTGTACATTCCCCTGGACCTTTTCATGAAGGAATGTTTATACCTGTGGGCAAGCGCTAATGGCAGTGAAAGGCTTGCATTCATGGGAACAGCATTTAGCAATTCATGGTTGCCAAGGTAAGCAGCAAAGGCATGCCCTCTGCCACTCCACTGCCTCTAAAAGAAACAGTCTCTAAGGTAACAGGCTAGCACCCCTTGAGGCCAAAAATCTTTAGCTTTTTAGACAGAAAAACACATTAAATAATACCAAGAAAAGCATTTTTTTGTCCAGGCATTTTTTCTTCACAACAGAAAAGGGGCTCAAAGTGTTCTATTTTTGGTTCCGCGCAGGAATTTAATTCAGATGCTGCCCAGCGCTTTGTGCACTCAACACCCCTTTGACAGTTTAGTTTCAGGGGCACATAGGACTAATGAGCCAAGGCATGACTGCAGTTGGAGGCTGGCGTCTCCCAGGCCTGTGACTGTTGTTCAAGTGAATAGGCAATTTCCCTGATTAGCTTGGAATTTGCAGCATTATCTGGATGGTTATTTGGCATGAGCCCTTTTTCCAGGATCACAGTCAATGTGGGAGATGATTGAGTCACCTGAAGAAAAGGTCTGCAGAGGCAGTGCTTGCTAGATGCTGCCTGTGATGGGACAGGAGAATGGGCTTCTCTTCTCGACTTCATCTTGCTCTGCAGTCACTTGCCAACCTCTTTTATCTTACTGTAGCAGAAGGGAGAAGTAGGTGAGTCATCACGTTTTCCCAGTGCAAGATTTTCATTAGGAGAAGAAACAAACAGTAGAGGGCTGTTTTTAAAACTGAATTCTAACAAAAAGTAAAATGCAACAGCCAGATCACCTTTCTGCTAATGTTGGTGCATCAGAGACCCATTGCATGCAGAAGACAACTTGTCTATATCATCTGCAGGACATTCATATGACTCTAACACCAGTACAATTTGCTGGATGTGGGGAAAAGCAAAAGAAGCATTTTCTGGAATATTTTTTTTCTAAATGACTCAAGTTATTACAATTGCTCGACAGCGATAAAGTGACAATCCATGGACTGTAACCGAATAATACAGGACCTGCTGGTTGTAATATGTCTTTTTACATCTGGTGCAGTTCCTGCAGTTCCTGGAATTGTAACAAAGGTCTTAGAGCTCTTCATGAGTGGGGAGATGCCTCCTGGAACCCTTCTGCAACTTGTTCAACAGACTTGATGCTGACATTAATACGTTTTCACTCAGAATAGAGGTAGACTGATAATCAGACCTTGCTGTATCTTCAGGTGTGCAACACATGCCTCACATTTCAGTGAGTCTTTGGGAATAAACCTCACATTATTGAGCTGACTTATAACAGTGCAGGGGGGATAATGATTTGCGTACTTTCAGTCTGACAGAAAGGATACTGCCCTGATTGTATCCAAAGAAAGGACATACATCACTGACAATTCACTTCTCCCTCTACTTTCACTTCATGTTCTACAGACTAAAGTAATTTTGGAGTAACTATGGACTTTCTAATGGTTCGAAGCATAATAACACAAAGAACATGAAACAAGGAAATGAATTAGTTACATCACCCACCCCAGAAACACCCACAATGTGACAATTTGTTATTATGCAAAAGATGCAAAGTCAAGGGCAAGCTAGGAAGTATCCAGACACTCTTTTTAAGTTCAACACCTTGTCATGTCCACATTTTGATGCAGCACACATTCACATGCTGTTATGCAAGAGAAGCCCTGCTCCATTTGAGACACAGATTGGCTGGGGCTCACTAAATAAGAAGCAATTTGGTATTTGTTCATTGCATGTCTTGCTCTTTATTCACGCCTTGGATGCACAAATGGACTTAAATTTCACTTCAGGTAGGATGGAGACATGTAGCTGTAAGAGCGAGTTGTGAGAAACAGCCTGTCGTCTTTGGCAGAGTCTGCAGGCACCTGAGCAGCCAACACAAAACATCTCTACGCTCCCTCAGTTCTGGGGGGTTTGACGGCTTGTCTGAAGATAATGGCCTCTTTCTGCTGTTTTGTAAGCTAAGCAGCCCCGTGCCTAAGTCCAATGGGACTGGATGTTGTAAGCAATAGCTTAGCGTGCCTAGCACATGCCCACAGCACTGAGTTTGGCAGTCACAGCTGCTTCCAGCTGAAACATGACCAAGTTGTGAAATGAGTGTGGTCAGGAAAACAAAAGCACTGAGCCTCTAAGTTCTTGCATATTCTCAGGAACGTCCCTATAGATTTGGCTGAAACATTTCAGAACCGTTCATCTTGAGGGAGATATACAATATGCAAAAGTTCAATTTGATACATTTTTAACTAACAGAAAATAAGTCCTTGAAATGTGATGTTTCAGACAACAGTAGTAATAGGGAGCAGTATTAGATTCATCTGTGAACTAGCAAATAATAAGAACTAGGGACTAAGTTATAAAAAACAGCTTTTTAAAATGCCGGCTTCAGTTTACTTCCCTGAACTTAGTGTTGGTATTTTTGTTTGCTCCACAAAGTAGGTTAACGTGAGAACTCTACTCTGTATCTATAATTATAAAATATTATTTGATGTCTAAGCTATCATTATTAGCTGAACAGTCTGAACTCTTTTCTTTTCTTCTTTTCCCAAAGAACCATTATGCTGTTACTGTGAAAAGACAGAACCTTGGGAAAATTAAAGTAAAAACTGATTGCTCATACTTTGACAATGTGGTTTACAAAGCCTGTCTTTCAATAGCTATAACAAACTTGCATTCCCATGTTAGAAAGATGAAAACATGTAACTGCCATTTGCTTAACAGCTATTAACTGCAGCTGGAAAATGTATTAGTTTCATCTGACTTAGTTACCATCACATTTGTCTTTCTCTCCAATCTCTATTTTTTGATCTGTACTTTTGCAGATCCTAAGGCACAGTGTGCACATGCATTTATATAGCATTTATATTCCAATGTACACATAAACTGACGTCTGAGGTGCTGATCCAAAATTCAACAAGGTCACTAGAAACACTCCTAGCTAAGCATCAGTCTATCCCCCTGGAGCTCTGAGCAGGACTTTTCCTCATAATGTATTCCCTAGATTTCAGTCACTGCTCCCAGAGTAGGTACAGGGACTGCATTAATGAGATTTTTTTTTTCACATGCAGGTTTTATTCATCCATTTAGCAAAAAGTTGACTGATGATGGAATTTCAAACAATCAATCAGTGTTTTATACAGCAGCTGGATATTGGAGCTTTTAGGATATTCTTCCTATAACATTTAAACTTACCCAGTGCCCAAATATTTTTTTCCCAAAATGTTGGCAACTTCACTTTAGTTTGTGTTTTCCGTTCGGACACACATCGGAGAGCCCAGACTCTTATCCAGACCTTATCTGAATGAGTCAAATGTCTTGATACTGCAAAATTGGAGAGGAAGTGATTTGAATATAAGACTTTCTCGACAGATTTCCAATATTTCTGGTCCCAGTTGGCACTACCACAGTTTCAGCTTTTCTTTTGTAATGTTGACATTTATTTCCATGTCTATCCCAGATCTAGAAGCACAAAAATAAAAACATTTGTAAAAAAGACCAACCTAACATTTCAGGAAGCAAGGCAAGCTTTGGGCAGTGCTGATTTAAGAATAGGCAAAGATTTTTTATTTCGCTTGAACTACTTTGCCCATCTTCACCTCAGCATTTGCCAGGAAACCTCAAGATATTAAAACCCAGACCTCTTTTACATGAACACAGACAAATGTAGTGATGCCTAATGATATATGTATTAGCAAAAGGAAAATAACCATGAACTGTGTTATCAAGGATGGATTCATTGTATTTGCTAGAGAGTAGTAGATACTCATGAAGAGGGAGAGAAATCCTTCTCTCAGACCAGTGTATTTATGGCTAGACTGAAGTCTAACTTCTGAAGTGTTTCTCTAAAAATGCTGGTATAGGCCATGTTTTTTGTCTCCTTCTGGCTTAAAAAAACCTAATCCTGTAGATGGATGTAAAATACTGTTTTTCGTTCGATCCCATGGGTCTTGCATGGTTGATAAGTAGAAGCTAGTAATCTTATCCCTGTGCACTGCCACTTACCCCACCACAAATAACATGCCTATTGTTATAAATGAGTTGCACCTTGTGGTGCTTTCCGGGCATTTGGGCTTCTCAAGATCTCCCTCATTTTCTACATTAATATCTTACTGCAACTGGGACTGGTATAGAGGTGACAATACATGAGCCAGGAAGAACCCTACCTTATTTTCAAACCAAGAAACAGCTCATTGACCTGACAGCTAAAACCACCAGCATCCTTTTGCTTTTAAACTGAGGAAAAGTGATGGGAAGTCACRGAAAGACAGTAAATGTGAACCACTCTTAAATGCCAACCTGGCTTTAAATAGTGTTTTGGCAACACACAGAAAACTATTTATTTTGAGACTTACGGGACTTCTGCAGGAGTTGGTGCAAATACAATGAAAATTGTAATGTTTACATAATCTATAAATAAAACAGTAAAGAAACCCAAGTCCCACCAGGATCACAAGTCAAAAAGGACTAGGAATAAACAACATCATTAATACATAGATTGGTTGATTTTTTTGCCTTGATAAACAATGAAGTAATTGATATACACATATCTGCAAATATATGTAAACATGCAAAACTCAGAGAAAACAAAAATGTTTATCAAGGTCCATCTCCCAAAATACTACTTATGGGAAGCAGTCAAAGGTTTGACAGAAAGGAACCGGTTTCTTGGATTTGTAACTAACATTTTTTAAGAGACTGAGATAGATCCTAGAAAGACACTAAGGACACTCGKATAACATTTTCTAGAGGTAAAATTAGTCATAAAATACAGCCTAATGCAGACAGAAACACAGCCTGACACTATGTGCACGAAATTGTCCACATCTGTGTGTGCATGCTTGCTCACTCACCCAAAACATAAAATCTTCCCTAAAAAAATTGACCTCATTATCACATATAGTAAAAAGATAAGTCTTGATAAATTGGCGTAGAAAAATATCAACCTCAAGTGTTTGAGGGGGCAGAGGGAATTATATACTATGGTTCCTAAACTTCCTCAGGATTATTTTTTGACAGTTCATCCAAAATTAATGGAAATGCCTCTTGGTCCTTTGGGTTCAAAGCAAAAGTCACTTTCTTTTCCTCAGAATCTACTACCTATAAAAAGTCAACATTTCCATTTCTAATTTTCAAAGTAAACTACAACTGATGGAAAGGTAATGCAATAAGCTTCATAAGCCTCATTTCTATAGACACAGTATTAACTAAAGTCTTTTTTTCTTGTAGACATACTAGTATCTTTATACTAGTGGTATAAAAATAATCTTATTTTTGGTGAAATACACCAGTGAGGGAATCGCCAGCCATACAGATATAGCAAGGTTTGAAAAGCGAAGATAATTTTACCAGAATTACAAAAGTCTGCTCTGGGATTTGAGGAAGCTGAAGTTAATGACCTGGAAGCCTTAAAAGTTACTTACGCTTCCTTCAACGTTGGCAGAGGAGAAGAAAAATACATTTTAAAAGTTACACAATCCCGCTCCCCCAGTTTTCCACCACAGGGAATCACTGAGCTAGCACTGAGCTGCACTGAACAATTTTCCCCCTTGTTATAAACAGAGGGCACAATCACTGGTATTGGGGTAGCTATGGCTTTGTTCACCTAGACGTTAGTTAAGGACTGTGGCCGCTGACCTGTCACTGTCTTCTTGCAACCACTTATAATAGATCGCTACGTGGATGAGTTAGAAATAATGAAGCTTCTTAAGGAGCTGTTTAACCAGGTACCCCAGCTCATCCTCCTGCAGTGTTGCTGAGTGCTCTTCCCTTTCTCAGCACTCCTGGCTCCTCGTGCTGTGCCAGACTCCAGGACGTGTTGCCTCTGTGCTCTTGGCACGTGTTTGCCTCCATGCAAGCACCTCCACCCCAGACTGGCAGAGCACAGTGTTTTCCGGATGCAGAGAGGCAAATGTAGTTTTGACACCATACTAAGAGTGGGGATAGAAATATGCTTGAGGGGTCATGTCATGGAAAAAGGTGGGTGGACACCCCTCTGTTTGGGGTTAGATGAGCATATCGACCTGTTAACAAGAACTTGGTTGCACTGATATGCAATGTATGTTGGAATAAAATGTCTTAGGGAATGTGTCAGAGGACCAGTGCTACATGAAACTAACTCACAGGTTCAGTGCTTTTCAAAGAATGAGGGTTGTTTAGCTGGTACAATACAAAACAAATATGAATAAAAATATGGGATGCTTTTACAATGTCAATGAAAAAAAGAAAAGGTGAAAATTTAGGTTTATGTTAAGAGGAATGTGATTTGTGAGACAGTAAGGTAAGAGAGGGAATTCTTTTACTCTGCTTGGCTCTTAGTTAAAATAGTGAAACAACTTTTGGCATGAGAGTTTGGAAGAGACCAGTAAAAATTATAAGGTTAGAAAACATGACATAGAGGAGAGGGTAAAGGAACTGGGTTTGTTTAGTCTAGAAAACAGAAGACTTAGAGGGGACATGTTAACGTAATCCACCAATATATAAAATGTTATAGAGAGGACAATGTACATTTGCTCTCCTTTTCTCTTTGGGAACAGGACAAGAAGAGATCTACTTAATTTTTGGCAAAGAAAGAAATTAGACTTTAGGTGAAAAGATCTGATTGGGTTATTGACCCAATGATGCTAATGAAGCTGTGGAACACCCTTCACGCAAAGATTTCTAAGAGCAGTCATAGACAAACATCTGTCAGGCATGGCCTATGTGTACTTAATTCTGCTTCACTGCTGGAAGACAGGTTGGGGGCTCCGTTATAGGAAGACCTGCTTTATCTACAGCTTAGGAGGACTTTAGCACATTTACTATCAAGTAACTTATGTGCAAAGTAAGTTATGGGCTAGATTTTTTAGATACTTTGGGTTGTTTTGTGATTATTACACTGATCTTTTCCTTTCTGCTTCATCTTTGTAAGTGTTTGCATACTTACATAACTGAGTGTATTGAATTAAATAATCAGAGGTACTCAGGTTAAGAACTTACCCAAAATTTTTGACAGTGCAGCTATTACACAGAAGAGTTTACAATTTAACCTCTCTTTACCTGGAAGTTCAAAAGCCAGAAAGAAACAGAATATGTGTTAATTATTTTGGTTTAAAATATTAAGTCTACAGCAATAAAAGCTTTGTGTCATACTCCTTCATGTTCTCTTTGTCAGTCATTTGGATTTTGTCAGGGAACAGAAAACAGCTAAAAATCCTCTTCTTGTAAGAAGTTGCTAGCATTGAAATTGTTCTAGCATCCGTGTGTATATGGGAGTTCTCATTAAGTGCCTGCGGTTATTTAACTTAGAAATGGAAATATAAACTGTATCTTTTTCTGTACGGTATCTATGAGGTTGAATATGACTTCCAGTCACTGAGAACTGTACAGAATAAGAAAATTCTTCTGTGCTTCCTACTGGTATTATATGGTCAACTTTAAGGAAGGCATACCAGGAAGGATTTGGAAAGGTGTATTTTGTTTTTCAGTGGACTGCTGGTGCTTGGGTCGGTTAGATAAGAGACATAGATCCTGGAGGTGGCAGGCTGTATGCCAGAATTCGCAGATTAGGCAGGAGTTACGTTTATGCATGCAAGAGAGTTGCTACATTTGCAGACTTTCATAAGAACTGGTATAAAAGCACCTTTTCTTAGGCTAATACCAACAGCGAAATACAGAAGATGATGACAAGCTCTCTAATTAGCTTGATCCATTTGGCCTAGGAAGCTTACAAAGTGCTTGCCAGGTTTTTAAAATCCTTATCAGTAAGTTTTCTAATATCAGCAAGGAAAACTCTTAACCATTAAATAAGGATTTTAGTTTTCTAGGCGTTATCAGCAAACACCTACTCCTGAGGAAGTGTTCAGGCTTTACACCTTAGTTGGTGATGAGTGACTTCCAAAAGCCCTGTGTGACTGCCTACTTCCACTTGCATTGCAGTCAGGGGAGACTTACCCTTGCTTTTAATGGGCCCTGTACAAGGCTGATTTAAGGGCTCTCCAGAAACCTCTTTCTGGGCACTGTTTCTCCAAATAATTTTTTGCACAAMCCCCCAACAACTTTCTTATGAATTGGACGCTTTGACCCAGATCAAGCAAACGTGGCCATCAACGGGACTGTTACCACTAACTTTGCTGAGCATAGAGTCAGGCCCCTGAAGTTTCTCAGGTACCCTCACACAGACTCATACCATGCCCCATGGCATGCATTAATTTGACATCATGCTATAAAGACACTGCTGCAGCAGGCTGAAATGTTCTGAAAGGTCACAACATAAAATAATTATGTCTTAGGGCCATGGGGGCTTCCTATGGGCTCCAGAGGAGACAGCAGGTGAATTGCTGCACAGTAGAGCCCTGAGCAGTATGGATGCAAGTCACCCCATGCTACCTGGTGTAGGATCGCTCCCTGGGGGAAAGCCTGTAGTAATGTGGTTGTAGCTGGTGCTGCAGAGATAAAATGGAGAGTTCCTAAAACAGGGAAGAAATAGAGATATTTTTAAGGATTCTCAGAAGAATGAGGAGAAAAAATATTTACAATCTATTCAGACAATAAGAAGGATGATGGATGAAAAGCACACCAGTTGGATAAGAGAAGCTCATTCTACTTCTGCCAATACTTCATTGTAATATGCCTCAGCCAGGCCCCAAATAGTGATTTGCTCTACCATAATTCCTGCATTCAATTACCAGTGAAATATATTTATTGTTGGTGGTTAGCATCCAGCCTTTGAAATGGTGCACTAAGTGCCTCATTTTTATATTATTTAGTCAGAAAAAGTCTTTATTTAACTTTGTTTTGCAAGTATTCTGACAGACCGAGGAAGGCTCTTTTTATTTTGCTGTCCAGAGGCCGGGTGAGTCCCTTGCAGAATTTTTGGCATCCAAAAACCAAGAGTTAAATGCAGCATCCTTTCTCCTTGAGCAGGGTGATATGCACTGAAGGCTCAGCCCTCCTTCCTTCCCCATATCCCAAATCCCTGGAGAGAGAAGAGGCAAAACGGTTCCTCAAACCAGCAYGAGGCTTCACTCCAGAGACACTCTAGCAATGATTGTGCTGTTCTGGCAGGAAACGAGGAACAATTTTTCTTTCTGTTCTTGAACCTTCTCTTCAGAAAAAGACAAGGACCTGGGAGATGAAAGATCTCGARCTCTAGACCTGCTGTGGCCAGCACACAGCAGAGCCTCCTCAGCACGCCACCATCTGGGATACGCCACCAACTATAGGAAGCAAGCATTCACAGACCTCTGGGAAAATGGAAAATGTGCTACAAATGCAACAGTCTTTTTCAAGAACTTCTGCTTCCCAGAGAGCTTTGAGAGTCCTGCCTCAGCACCAGCCGGTGTGTGCCAGGCAGTCTGGCCAGGAATATTGGCAGAAACGTAGGCAAGCGCCATGTCAAATCTCTTCGGTCCCGTGCTTGGCCTTCTAGCAACCCGTGCAGAAGCGATGCGGCGTGGCGGTCCATGAGAGCTCACTGCAACAGTGATTTCCTCTGGAGGTACAGGTGGTGAGCAGCCTGCGTGTTACAGCCACGTAGTCTTGAAGTAACAGGGATTGGTTTGGACAGATTTGGTGAGTGCACTGACTATTTTATTGACCTCTTCGGCTTTCTTAGCAATAGAGGTATAAGGAAGTGAAGGATCTGTTGCACATACAGAAGAAATCATATGCATTTATACTAAACTTTAAATCTGAGGCTATTAACATAAACACTTTGACCTCTAGAGGAAGAGCAGTGCAAAACAGAGGAGTGGTATTTTTACATCACTTCACCCCCAGGACAGTACACGAGAAGAGCCACAGCCTCAGGCTTCTTCTTGGTGCATTCCCTCCACTTAATAGCTTGGATTTTTTTTATATTGGGCAATATCAAAATGCTGGGACAGCAAAAGAAGAAAAGCCTCAAACTATTCCAAAGGCTGTTGTAGTCTTAAAAATTTGAGTATTAAACTAAGTAAAGTAGTGTGCCTGGTAGTTCCCTTTAGCTGTGATAGACATGTATAGTTATGTGCACAATGGCTTTCATTAGCCATCACTTTACCTCCAAAGTAAAAAAATCATCCATTTACTCAAAGTCTATTCTAAACAATGGTCCTAAACTAATAATAATAAAAACCAGTTCTACAGGCACTCCCTGGTTTGGTTTTAATTGTAGAAATCTTAATTTATGTGCACAATTTTATTTTAAAATGCTACAGTCCTTGTTCAGGAAGGCTTTTCTTCCTCTTTGGGGAGCTAACTCCCTTGCCTAATAATATGTGTATTAGGCACCCCAAAGATCTGCGAAGTGGTCTTATTTTACCTTATTTCATTTTATTTTATTTTATTTTATTTTATTTTATTTTATTTTATTCTATTATTTTATTTTATTTTGTTTTGTTTTGTTTTACTTTACTTCACTTTATTTTAATTTTATTTTTAGCTGCTCATGCCTCTACATGCAAGTAGTTCCAAACTGAGCAAAATTGCTGAGATTGGTATCATCTCATTTGGAGAAAGTAAGTAGAGTTAAAACATGCATAAGTTCATTCAATGATCAGGGGACGCTCTGCACTGCCACTGCTTTCCTTGTGCCCTCTTCCTCACCTTTCTTGAACATATACTGTGGCACATCCTGAAAGAGAAGTCTCCATCCACCACTCCCTTGATATTGATATAAAGGCAGCTTCACCTCCACCCAGATTCTTCCCTTTCCTCAGTAACCATGAAAACACAACATCCATCTTTCCCTCTCTCTCACTGTGTCTTTGGACTTTAAGCCAGGTAAGAGTAAGAGCTATAAATTGAAGTGAAATATACAGCTGGGTAAATAAAGTGAGACGAAAGGGAGAAAAAGGGAAATGTGTTTCCTATCACAGAGTTTAAAAAACAGACTTGGCACACAGGGGGAAAAAACAAAACAGGAAACAAGGTTCTACATATAAATTAAACTTTTTCACCCTGAACCTTTTTAGATAGCCCAGGAGTAATAAGAATGTGTGTTTCTTGGACCGGCAAAGCAAGCATTCCAACACTAAATGGCTTCCTGTTCAACACGTTCAAAGCCAGAGACTGTTTTTGGGGGTTGGTTAGAAATATGTGTGAAGTATGCACTTTTACTTCAGGCCAAATCAAATGTTTTTAATCTCCCCCCCATCCCCTCCCCCACCAAAAAAAAAAAGCAAAATGTGACCAAACTTTTCTCCTTCACTGAGGAAGTTCGATGATTAGCCTTCAGTTAATCTGCAAACATTCACACTTCCCAGTAAAGATACTTAAAAAGGAACTGGTCAATGTCATTCTGCACTGGCATTTGAGGCTGTTGAGCTGTAATGAGTAGACGCATACAAGAGCTCAAGAACTTGGCCCCATGCAAAGACAGGGAAACAGCGAATATTTGAGGGTGCAAAATGTGTTACAGCATTTTCCCCCATTGGTGTCAAACCTATAATTCATAAATTGTTGATCCGTTTTCTTCTTTTACCACATCAGCCTCAAGTGTTATTTGGTACTGCATGTTCTTTGCAGATAGATCTTTAGGGGGTTTTTTTTCAGGTTTACAAGGTTTGATTACATGGCCAAAAGTGAAAATAACACACATGGGAAAAAAGCATGGAGCACCATATGCCATGGATGTGCCAAAGTGAAGAGGTTTTCCAGTTCTTCACTGAAGCCACAGGGTACTTTTTGCAAAAAAAAATCACAGAAGTACACCTTTTTTTTACAGCTAGTGGGCAATACTTGCATCTAACTAACCTGGGCCTCAGTTTGTCCCTTTCAGTATAGTTTCAGAAGTCTCACCAATTACTGCTTCTAGTAACATTTTTTCTTCTGACTCCAAACAAACAGAAGCCATGTAAGTGGTAGCCAACTATTTTCTTTTAATTTTTTTTTCATTCCAGTGTTTTTGAGCAAACTCGGGATCTAAACACTGTTCTGTTTCAATATTTGAAGAATGCTATGTACTGAGTACAGTCCAAGATGGTATGTTGTTGTGAGACATTGGTCTTGTCTGTTGCTGTTATGCCACCTTGAATGAACCGAGCTGCATACTTTGTTTTGGTTTTCTGCCTAATTTTTACCAAAAAAACATTAACAGGCCCTTATAAACATATATTTTTGGGTTTTCGCTTGAAGAAAATGCATCCTAGGAAGAGATCTGGATCTCCAGTCTCACCCAAGTCAGTAAAATTCAGCCTGTGCTGATTTGGACCAGACTAAGCAATGATCTTCTTTTGGCCCAGCCAACTATAGCACTCATTTTCAGAAGTACTGCTGAAGATAGAACTAACAAAGATAGTGGGACTTAATGGATACTAGGTAGACTCACTGATGACTCATCCCTGGACCTCCACATACTTCCATATCATATCATACTTGATATCCAGAGCTACTGCTAGGGGGGAGCGGGGGAAATGACCAATGAAGGACAGATTTCCTGGATCTGTCCCTCTTTGAAAGTCCAGCTTTCCCAGGGAGAGTCGCAGGAGTTCAGTTTCTAGTGATTCTGTGGCAGCTGCTCAGTGAGGCTCTTCTGCCACCTCCCTGACGCACTTAAATTCAATTTCAGTTCAACTCCATGTCCACATTGTCTTCTGCCCTTCAGACTCCTTCCTTCCCACAGGCCCATCCAAAATAAAAGCATCATGGTTTTTTGCTGTGTCTGAATCCTGCAACTTCGTTTCCCCTGACCTTCACCATTAACCCTTTTGAGTTTCTGTTCTAGCTCCCTCACATCTAATACCATATTTCTACATACCAGTTATTTTTCTGGTGTGTTAAATCAGTCATTAGCAAACTAACATGAATTCTCAGGAAGGGGAGTAGGTTTAGGTCTGTCCCATGGAAATTGCAGGGTCCAAACTTTCTGCAGAGTCATGTTGGCAAAACTACAGGCTCCCAGCATTAATCAGTATCAACAGGTTAAAAACCAAAGGCATACATTCTGGTGTAATCAACGTTTCTTGTACCTCAGTCTGTTCTTCTAAAATTGACTTTTGAAACACATCCTTTCACTTGGGACAAGGGAAAGTAAAGATCTGCAAAATACTATGAAGATACACATGAATTTTATGAGTACGTCGTAACAGCTACTCCTAGGTTCCCCACACGTACACTTTTGAGGAAAGACAGAAATAGAGCACAATAAAAAACAAATGAAAGATAGAGCATGAGAGAGAGAGAGAGAGAAGGAAAAATGAAAAGAGAAGAAAAAAGAGAAAGAAAGAAAGAAGAAAGAAAGAAAAAAGAAAGAAAGACAGAAAGAAAGAAAGATGGAAAGAAAGAAGGAAAAAAAGAAAGAAGGAAAAGAAAGGAAGGAATGAAGGAAACAAAGAAAGATGGTTGAGAACAGAAATCCAACTAAATATGGAAAAGAAAGCCAATGCAAAAGAAAGATTTCAGGGATAATTTATGGTAGTTTAAATCCCTATTTCTTTTGCMAGGTAGAGAAATCCTAATCCTGTTACATGATCTTAACATCTTTCCAACTGCTTCAGTGAATCATTGCCATTACCAATATGGGCAGAAATTTACTATATCAGCTTCCCAGACACTGAACACAGTGTTGGCAGAGCTGATAGATATTAACTCAGTGAGTCAGATAGGGTGTTCTTTTTTTATCTCCAAGGCACACAGCAGCAGCTCCAGCCATGTCGCCACTGCAGCTGCTGCCGAAAGCTGGGCAGCCAACATGATGAGAGTGGGATTGCTAATCAGTGGTACTGCAAGACTTGCATGGTAAGTGCAAGCCGTCCCAGCAGGCAATGAGACCATTATTGACATTCTGGAGTACTTCCTTGAGGTCATGTCGATCATATTCAGGAATCTAGAAAAAAACCCAACAAATAATACTATAGCTATCATTATAATGATACATAGTTGCAGGCATCATTTTCTCAGTTGATAAGCTTTGTCTTTTTCAGTCTCACAATGATTCCAAGTGTCCCTCACT
Organism: Phoebastria nigripes; assembly: GCA_035582835.1. Classification (NCBI taxonomy): domain Eukaryota; kingdom Metazoa; phylum Chordata; class Aves; order Procellariiformes; family Diomedeidae; genus Phoebastria; species Phoebastria nigripes. The sequence continues at coordinate 268,313 of JAYKAV010002607.1, read as the reverse complement.
GGAGCTTTGTACCTGTGACATTACTTACTATGGAGAATTTCACATTTTACTATTTTTTCTTGCTTGCTTCTAGCATACACCACTTTCAGATACAGCTGCTTAAGCAAAGTGCTATTTGTTTTGTGGAAGCAAAGTCCATACATCTGCTCTTTACATAATGGGAATAAGTTTTGATCCTTGGCGGGAAAGACTTTGGTTTTTTTTCTGTATCTGTGCTAAAGAAATAGCTTGGGCTGAAGGTGATCATGATAGAACAAAACAAGGAATACACTCTGCAGTCAGTAGAAACACACCATGAAAGCCATCTGAAGGTGCTCTGAAGCAGTCACGTGTGCTGTGGAGTCACTATCTGATTGACTTCTGCCAAATGACATCAGTGGATGAAGTAACAGCCAGAGGCTCATGTTGGTCTTCAAGAGACATCAGACTGTGTTTTCTCTGATTTTTCCTTCTTCTCTGCTTTCAGTGTTCCATCCTTTGAATCATTTAAGAAGTCCAAATTTCAAAACCAAATACTCGCTGAGAAAGTCAGGCTATGCTGATCTATAGCTAGGAAACTGCAGCTGTTTCTTCCAGATGGATGCATCAGTCTATGCTTGTCTTGTCCTTTTCCCCAGCCACAGTTGGCCACATGTCAAGAGAGAATGTTAGGGAGATGGGTACATCTACCTCTCCTTATGAGCAAACTTACCTACCAGAGTCCACCCCTTGTCTGCTACCGTACCACATTACTCTGAAGCAATCTCCTTTGGGCCACCCCATAGTCACCTCAGTTTCCACACTATTGGGGACTAATGCTCTAGGTGCTAGCAAAATGCATTCGCAAACATTGGTCTCCGGCTCCAGCTTCTATCTGTTATATGTAAACATCAAACCTACGGGACTTGTCTGTCTGAGAGTTTATCAGAAGGGACTCTCTTTTTTTCAACAGCACTTGTGTTCATCCTGTTGGCCTGTATCATTTTGATGAAGTTGCACTTCAGCGATATTCAGGACCAAAGTCTGGATCCATTAAGTGATTTAGACAGTCTTATCTACATAGTAATTGCTTTTTCAATACAGTCACAACCATATTGACCCATCACATTTCTGCTGAACAACCAGATGGGTATCAATGCACTACAGGGAGATCCGGGGTGCTGTCCCATACTGTCTTAATACAAGTTTCTGTGAAAAATAGCTGAGGTATTGTTTTTCAGTTGTCCAGTGCAACTTTGAGCATTCCTCTTTGCAGCAAGGTGGATAGAAGGAAGACTAGACAACCAGCTAATACAGTTCGGTAATGCTTCTGTTCACCCACCAGAAGTGTTATTTGTACAAGGCTACGGGAGCCCAACCTGTTGCATCTTTGCTTCTGAAAGTGAAATATCTGAGTGTGAACAAACTGTTAACACATCATGTACATTACATTTATGGACACCTAGTCACGTACATAATTTGCAGGTAGGATCTGCCATGACATAAACATTAAAAATACRGTAAAATACTGTAGATAGCTTTTCACTTAGCACAAAGGAGTTTGTGCTTTCTTCTGGTGTAGTCAGCAGAAGTTCTTTCCTCTGGAAGAACTTTATTTTTTGGCAGAATGCTATATAAAGCAGCCCAAGTGGTTTTTCTTTTTCCTTTCCTTTCCTTTCCTTTCCTTTCCTTTCCTTTCCTTTCCTTTCCTTTCCTTTCCTTTCCTTTCCTTTCCTTTCCTTTCCTTTCCTTTCC
>JAYKAV010002607.1:197727-265227 GCA_035582835.1 Phoebastria nigripes | reverse complement strand
ACATGAATGTTACTACATTTGAACGCTGCCATCGCTAGAGAAATGCTCTAACCTTGTAATTCAGGAATGGGAACTAAGCCATTTTAGCCAGCTTGTTATCAAGACACCATATATTCATAGTAGACTAATTAATCAGCATCTTATCAAAAACAAGGACTGGAGATTTGCCATATGACTTAGTGGTGCCTGGGAGTCCCTGACAATGCTTCTGAGCCACATGGAGCAATTCTGTCAAAAGGCGTCTAGAGTGGAAAGATGCAAGCTGCACCAAGTAAGAGGGAAAGAAACCCCAGAACCYGACCCTTTGGTTATGCTGGGGGTCCTTTCCCCTTTTTTTCTGTGCATGCAGAAAGCAGCTGATCTGATACGTTCTGCAAATAGATACAAATACATGCACCAGAGCTGGGAACATCTTGTACACAGATGTGAGTCAGTACTTGGCAGGTGGCTAACCGGAGTCAGATTTCCCAGACAATAATTACATTTTCAAAAAAAGAATTAAAGAGACAAGAGAAGAAGGACTCATTCCCACCTGTCGAGAGTATGAGCTCTGAAGTGAAATTCCCTTTTCTTTCCACATAGTGGATTCTACATCGCTTCAGGTGTTGCCTGCATAAAACATCAAGGAAAGATATGATGAATCTTATGAAGGCATCTTTTTCTAAATGGGTACAGGTTAGACTTGAATAATTGTTTCTGTCCTCCAAGCTGCCCAGCCAGTTCTGATCTGAAAGCTGTACAGACATAATAACAATGTAGTATGGTGTTCAAACACGTCCTGTGAAAAGGTCACAAGAAGACCCCATTATCAGTATAGTTGGCCAAAGAGAATGGCATGTGGTACACCCTTTGCTTTATTGTTGGCTGTGGGCCAGAAAAACATTTCCATAGCAAGACATCGAATGTACCTTGAGGACTATGAACTCAGGCACGTCTGCTGGCAAGCAGCATTCAGCTTCCTCTTAGCCCTGCGGGACCGTGTCTCAGGCTTACAGCGTGTTTTCTAATTTCAGCACGAACAGCCAGATGTGGCCAGAACCACAGAGCTGTAGGTGGGTTATGAATCTGTACATTGTAATTTGACTTTTAATTGCTGCTGATTTCAAATTTTGCTTATTCTCTGACAATCAGTCTTTTTATAGATGTTTGAAAACTGTCTTTTCAAAAACAACAACACATGAGAAAATGTTTGCCTCTGGTAGAAAATCTATCTGTCTGTCTGTCTGCCTGTCTACCTACCTGCCTACCTACCTGTCTGTCTATCTATGTAGATTGCCAGCTATGGAAAAGCGGAATGCCAAGAGTCAAAACAAATTAGTTTTGGGCACAGCGGTATAGTTGAATCTTTGTGTTCAAATTTTCTGATGAAAGGGCACACTCCTGTGTCGACCTCTGGCTCCTGTAATGAACCAGATCTCTTCTCCAAGTGAGGAGGCTGTGGTGTGCCCTGGAGAATGTGGTTTAACCAGAGACCAGTGCAAAGAGGGAAATACGGGCATGAAGCCCACCAACTATAACATGTTTAAGGTATTATGATACCATTTCTCTTTCCAGTGAGGGCTGAAATATTCTAATACCTTAATATTTTTTGTTAATTTGTTACCAAATTTTCTGTGGAAAGTCTTTGCTACCTTTATTCCTCTTCAACCCCAGTTCTCAAGGCAGCTCTAGACTTTTTCTCTGTTTGTTTGTTTAATGCAGGATAGGGGTAGGAAAAGCGTGATCCATATAGGGTTGGATCTTCTCAGAAACTGCATCTGAGACAGTGTGAGCTACAGGAACAGTGTTAGGCTGTGTGTCTTCACAGGATTTTTTAAGCTCCAAGCTGCAGTTTGTCCAGGATGTTATCATTTTTGCTGTAATAATGTCCTTTAGCATACACACAGCAGTTCAAAGAAAGCTGGGTGAGTAGGAACCACATCTCCATGAGAGCCAGATACCACCACAAAACCAGTAGGATGTAATACTTTCCAAGTCACAGAAGTGCCCTACCTTCAGATGGGACAAYAGCTCAGAACAGGATATATTTTTTATTCATTTTAATAGGAGGGAGAGGGATTTAGTGAGAGACAAAGTGCAGAAGCTAACAGATAGATTATATCCAAAAAAATCCTCACAAAAGTACTTTGCTGGGAAAAGTGAGATTAAATATTGCAAGAGATAATTAATCTGTTATGATACTTGAAGACTAAAACAAAGGAATTTTTTTATATCCTTAGTTTCCTTTTCCTAAGCAAATTCCTGGGGATACTTACGCCACACAGCATTACAGCTTCCAGTTGTTTCCCATGATTGAAAACTTCCACRTTACCCAGCAGCTGTTAAAGGAAATGCTGCTCTTGGCAGCAAGCATCGCTGTCAGTTCAGTCCTGACTATGGCCGATGGGAATCTTCTGGTTGACCAAAATGCAGCTGGATTGAGCTCTAAGGGATTTAACTTTCTGAGGCTCACGAGGACGCAGAAGTTGCTAAGCACACGTTTGTCTTTGGAACCATCATGTGCATGACAGGTATCATAAGAAACAGGTTTGGGCTGATAACACTATCCTAGGTTGCACCTAGGACGCACCCGAGGGAGAAGGGGCAGCCCTTTTGCATATGGTGCTCAGGCCCCCTCATGTTGCTGTGAGGACAGCTTCCTGAGGTGGTGAGTCCATTCTGCCCAGGGAAAGGACATCTGGCGTCCACTGATGGCCTGTAGAAAGCTTCCAAAATACTGGGTGTATTTTAGCAGAAAACTCTCACACTTTGCCAGTACCAGCCCTCACCGCTGAGCAGAAGTCCGGTGTGGCGGGCTGGCGGTGAGGGTCTAGTCCCTCTTGTTGCTTGCTTGCTTTTGGCCTTTCTGAGGATGCAAGCTATTCAAAGGGAATATGTACTCCATGGCCTGAAATAGTATCTCTGTTACTGGGCCCCAGATGCAAAAAGACATGATATAAAAAGAGTGTTATAAAAAGAACTAAATATTGATCTGTTCCTGTGGTGAATGGGCATGAATGGGCTCAAGGTGCTGTGCTGTTACTTTTGTGGATCTCTGAGTAGAGATCACTGTTTATAAAAACAAACAAATAAACAAAGAGCTAATTAGAAGTCTTTCAAATCTAGTCATCTCTGAGCTTCAGGAGTTTGGACACCAGCTAGTTCTGAATCAGGGGTGCAGTGTCCAGTTCTGATTTTAAGCAATATCTTACACTTTGATGGGCACTTAGGGTAGGATTTATCCTGCCTTATTTAGTCCTCAAGAAGTTACTTAATCTAATAGTACAGTTGCCCAGTCTGTGGGATGTCTGCTTTCAGATGTCCTTGAAGAATTTCTTAATTATCTGGCTTTTGGAAAACTTGTTTTCCACAGCTTCTGTTAAAGAGGAAACCTTATGCAATGAGGAATCCAGCACTCACTGGGCCAGGAAGAGAGGGAGAGGGAGCATGACGCTTAAGGGCTAGCAGGTTGCAGGGCAGTTTCTATGTTTTACCCAATATTCATATAAAGTGACTCACCCTTCTTTGGGCATCGACTGAAAACTTGAGGAAAGCAGGTACCAAGGCTCAGTCTGTCCCATCTGACTGGCTTTAGGCAGCTGCGAGTGATGGAGTGCAGGTGGTTTAGTGTTCAAGTCCCAGGTGCCCAGCTGTGCTGAGGCGTAGTACAAAGGAAACTGGAGGTCTAAGCTTTTGGGCACAGCCAGAGAAATTGAATGTTGCAATACCTATCCTTTGAGAACTTAGTTCTGCTTTTGGATCTAATGTCCAGTCTGATCCATACACACTGCATGTGTCCTGTGCCTTAGTCCGCACCTGCATCTATTTCTCTTATCCCCAGCCTTGCCACTCCTGCTCCCTTACAGGATTGTTTTTATTTTGACCTATGACCTTTAGCAAGCAAGTATTTTTGGCTGGGTTGAGTTCTGTATCAGAACACATTTTCCTTTTGGAACAAAAATAACAGAAGAGAATCTGTAATTCTCTCTAATGTCTCTTCCCCTTAAGTGGTCACTTGAAGGGTAAAATGTCCCCTGGTACCAAATGGAGTTTTGTTAATGGGGCACTGACATGGAATAAACACTTCTGCATAGCGTTCATGTACTTCAAACCACTCCTCATTAGTACTGTTTATTCTAAATTGAGCATAAAGTTATAAATGGAGAACATACCACTAGCATCTATTAATAATGGGTCAGATTCTACAGCACTCGCTACATCCAAAAAGTGCTTACTTGCACCAGCAAGTTCTGTTTAAAGTAATGGTGCTTTAATTCCTTTTTGGCTGCCTAATCTGGCCCACATTTAGGGGTGCAACAAGATTTTTTACAGCATTGGTAAGATGATAAAAACACTTTATGGAAAAAATTTTAAGCTCTTGAAGAAAGTGATAGCTGATGTCATAAGTATCGTTCTTTCCATATCCTTCTTATAGCAGTGTAGAGTGGGGATCTTCTGCTGAAATAGTTGACAGTATTTCCAGTTTCACACTCTTTTTCAAGGGGTTATGACCTTCCTACCAGTAGTTTGAGCAGAAGGTTGTCGTGGAGGTGTTTTTTCCTATCATGGAAGAGTGACATTGGATTTAAATTGCAAACTAAAGTAACTGTTAATGTTTGTTAGATACTTTTCTGAGACATTTGTTCATGTATTAAAAATACGTGGCAGCAGTTAGCAAAATCTTCACTTTAAAAAGAAGGAAGCATAGACTGGATGGAGAAGTGATGAGCAGTGTTATTTTTTCACCCCTTTAACCATTGTAAGAAATCTGGTTTTAGCAGGGATATGTGTTGTGTCAGTACCAAAAAGGGGCTTGAGTACTATGTAAATAGATGTGTCCACAGTACCTTTTCCAAAAGACCTAGCACTCTCTATTCCAACCTACTTTCTGTTGAGTGGAGAGCTCTCAGCCTCTCTCCTGGGTTCACACACAAAGCAGAGAGGTAATCGCACATCCACAAAGCCATGCTGCTGCACTGCTCCTACAGCGCCATTCTGACAAACGTCCTAAGTGTGTCTGCGGTCCCTGTGTTCCCATCTCATCTTCTGTCAGTGCTGCTCTTTAATTTAAATCTTCTTCCTTGTTTTTTGTTTTTATTTTTTTTGTCCTGCATTATATTTGTAAAAAATGGAAAAATACTCCCTGTGCATTGTCTTGCCAAAGCAACCAAACCATGCTAACTTACCTTCTGTGTAAATTTTTTAGCACTCCTGATCTTCTGAGAAGTCTTCTCATACTTCATCTTCACTTGAATATAGGTCCCTATACCTGTATAAGTAGCTGTATCTGTGCACAATAAACTTGGACTGTTACCTATGCACACTGCAAAAAGATGCTTTAATGAAATTTCTGCTGCCCTTAGCCTTATCACATTAGCCCTGGAGATATTTTCAAATGGTATAATAACAATCTGTGGTGAAATGTCCCTGCCCACAGCAGGGGGGTTGGACTAGATGACCTTTAAAGGTCCCTTCCAACCCGAACTATTCTATGATTCTATGATTCTATTCTATGAAATTTATCATCTCTCTGCTTGAAAACACTATTTCTAGTGTTATCCTTTTCTGTTCACTGTGTGCTTGGGGACCTCAACTCCTGTGACCAGAATTCAGATTCATCTCATTTAACTATTGCCACTTGAAAGCTGACATCTAGTCCAAGCTAGCAGTCTAGGGTAAGGATCTAATTGACGTAAGGCAATTCAGCTCACTGATCTTAAAGTGGAAAGACTYGTATCTTGACATAATGGTTTCTCTCTTTTAACTACAGAAGAAACCAGAGGAACTGACTTGACCAGATGCCATAACTTTGGGATGGTTATGTGAGATGAGTCCTACTCCAGATCTGGATAATACTTGAATATTAGAGATGAGATGATGCAAAAAGGTTTGAAGGAAGGGGCAATACTGCATGTCACCAGTTCCATTTATAAGAAAGAGGGGGCATACCTAAAGCTGCCAGTACTGCACAATATATTAGCARTAAAGTGCTCTCTGTGCTAAAAAAGGTGGGGAGCAAAGAGACCCCTGAAAATTTAAGTGGACAGTTGAACAGAGAAATACAAGAGTTAGTATTAGTGGTTCAAATTTGTTTATCAAGACTTTTAAAATTAAATCATCCAGAGATTTATAGCAAAGATTGCAATTTTGGCCTAAAGAAGGAGAAAATGTTAGTTGTCTTTCAATGTTAAAACACTGTTCAAAGTTCACAATCTACCAAGATTTCCTAACCTTATCAGGAGAACCTGAAAGAAAATGTCTGAGAGTGGGTGTCACCAGACAAAGAAATAAACAGGGGCTAACATAACTATGAAATTCAGCATGTGAAAAGATACTAGGCAGACAGTCAAAATTACAAGAACAAATACACAAGAGGACAGAACTCTTACTGCCAACAATTACAGCAGTATTACATATCACTTGTGTTCTCACTTATGCTAACGTTATGTTAGTACAGCTCACTTGATCTTTCTGGAACTAGTCCTGATTTTCAGTGATGTGAAAGCAGAATCATCCCACATGTGCCTCTTGCTTTTACTTCTCCTCAGAACTAAGAGCTGAGGAAAGTGGAAACTTCTTGTGACTGTTGATATTATACCCTACGGAAGGTTGGGCTGAGAATCAGGAGTTGAATATCTTTGTATATATTCTTCTGTTGCACAAGAAATTATTTTTGAATGCAATCAAAACATTGACCCTGGATCCTATTGCACTTAACAGTGGTGTTAAGAGTTCTCTGCAAGCCAGCTGAGCAAAAATAATGAAACACTAGTGAAAGTTCAAAGCCAGGCCTCTTGCTTCTGATGGGGAAATCCAGCAGATTCTCCAAATGTTGGCTTTCGCTGGTTCTGACTTTGATGAGTTAATATGTTATTCAAGATATTTTGAAATACTTTAATTGAATAAATAGTGCATTTTCAAACACCAATTAGTTTCTTATGTGAAATAATTAAAAAGTGTTAGAATAAAAGTTTCTGAGTGTAGGGGTTATTTTTACTTTTTTGTGTGTTTCAGTGCTGATGAATAGGTCAGCTCTACGCCTGGCTACTACAGTCATTACCATTGCTGCTACAACTACAGCTATGCAATGGAGAAACATCTTGTGAAAAGACAACTGCATCACTGTTAACATAAAGAAGAAATCTTAACACTTGAAGGCCTTTTTATGAAAAGTCTAGCACGAGCAATACGACCCTCCCAGCATTAGCAGGCCTTCCCAGTTGAGATGTAAGATAGATATGGGGAAAAAATATCAGCAGTCCAGGGAGGTTGTTTTTCTTCCTTCTGAGAACTAGGGCAAAAGCCCAACTGGACTATTTGCTGGTATCCTGAACCATTATTATTCTCTGAGTCTCATTGAAACAAAAGAAAACAAAACAAACCCCCTGCCTTTGTCTCAGGTCATTCCAGAACATTTGCCCTCCCCTGTTATGTATCCAGGCAGGAAATGTTTTTCTTCTTTTAAAATGAGCAATGCAAGGATATTGTGGAGAATGCATGTAGGGCAATATGCTATCAGCACCCTCCAGTTGTTTATCATGGCCATTTTCAGCCCAAACGGGGACACTAAGTTCTCTTGGATTCTCACTGTGCTGGCAAAGTCATCTGTGTGTGACAACAAAAAAACCAACAACCACTTCCTGATGAGTTTCAGAGGATTACTTTTCTCAGCCTTATCTCGCAGTTTCATTCCACTACTGAAAAGGAATGCAGAGTTTTACAGCAGGCATGCCTCTTTACTGTATATTTGTCAGTGACAACTGTACAGCTTTGCCTTCTCACATGCTTTGCTTCTCTCTGGAAGAGTTAATAAAGAGGACTTACTCTCCTTTGCCCCGTGAATGGATGTGGCCTATGTCTAAGGTCACTTCAAAACAACAGACCCTCAACTGCAGTCGTGGCTAGGGGCCTTTTCTATAAAAACACATTGTTTTGCTGGAGGCAGCAGACTGGTTAGGGTTATGGCATACCAGAGATGCACAGGAATGYGAGGCTACTTCATAAGCCCAATTTCTGATCTCAGCATGTCTCTCCACAGCAGTGTTGTGTTCTGAAATTAACATGGATGTTTTATGCAGAAAGCTTTACGTTCTGAAGGCCAGCCGCAGTGCCACTTAGGCGAGGAGGGTTTCTCTCTCAGTTAGGTTAGAGACCAAGAGGACAGCAAGGGGAAGCCTCCTTTTTGCACACAGAAATAGGAGAGAACTGACAGCAGTGGAAAAGTCCTCACACTTTCTCAGTCCTTTTTCTAGAGAAAGCAATTTTCAGGGTATTCAAGGCTCAGTGGTGTTGGCTGCTTGGTTATTTTATTCCCCAGCTTGTGACATACTCATATTTTGCATATGTCCACAACAAATTGCATTTTTAATTGCACCCTGAACAGAAAGCAAAGCTCATTTTCCAACTGTGGGTGCCAGCTGGAGAGTACAGGGCTTGTTTTCTTTCTGAAACACAGACTTTCTTTTTAGCCTTAGCAACTACCTCCCACTTCCTCTCCAAATACGTGTTTGATGCTTGGTAATGATCACTCTGGTGATATTACTGATGAGAGGAAAAAGGCAGGAGGATGGTCAGGATGATAGCCACAAATGTAGGAAACCTAAATGAAAATCTCTGTCACAGACTTCCTGTGTTGCCTTGCACAAATCACTGAGCCACAGAGCCACAACAGGCTGCATTCGCCTCGATTTCTGTGCTTCAGTTTCACATCTGTTGAATGTGAAGCATAGGATTTCTATCTATATGAGTTTATGTAAACTCAAATTGTGAAATCCCTAGCTATTTGCTGTAGTGGGGGCCACACTGCTTTTTAAACTAAGATTTCTGAAAGGGATCATTAAGATACATGGCAAGAGGACTTGCTTTTACTTATTTGTTCATTCTCATCATGAGGAAGCTCAGTCTGAGCATGAGAATGAGTGCTGTGGAACTGCAGAAGAGGATTTCTTCATCAGGAACAAATCCTTGCAACCTTGTTGGGAGAAACTGCTCCTCTCTCCTTGGGTTTTCCAGAAGAGTAAGTGTAAAAGAATGGTTGAAATAATAAATTCTTCTGAAAAATTAGGGTTTYCTGTTGAGTAAGCCAAGGCTTTATTGTTTCTCAGGAAGCAGAGAGCTGCAGCCTCTTAAAAAGAAAAAAATCAACCAACTAGTTAGCATAGACTAATACAGTAACTGTTAACACTTAGTATTCATTTCTTGACACGCCTCTGGAAGTGTATTTCTTGCCCCAAAGAATTCCCCAATGATAGTTTTCTGACTGTTTGTGTTTGTTTTGTGGGATTTAGAGTCCATTGAGGTACAACTTAGAAATACAGGAGGATAAGAAACAGTTAATTTCATTTAAATAATTCTTTTACTTTCTTCTTGTCAAGTACCTATCCAATCTACCAGCAAACTGATAAATATAAGTCCCAATCCTGGGCCCACACAGGTAGAAATGGAAATGACTGCCTCTAGTCAGAGTTAAGACAGTGGGCTTTTGCAAATAACAAAACACACCCAAGCACTGTGGTCATGGGGCTTTTTGAGTGAACCAGCATAAGGATCAGCTTGCAATTATCTAATGTAAGTGCACTGCTGTTGTGGGAAAGTAGTCCCCGTGACCTAGGGGCTGACGGTAAGTGCTAGAGCGGCCAGCACCAACGTAGTGTGAGTAGCAGAAGAGAACCGGCCCAAAGTTTCCCAGAGCTTGACCCAAACTCGGCAACAACTACTGGCAGGAGAGGTAATATTTCAACAGGACAAGTTATTCTTCAGTTGCTTGCCTTAAAAAATTAATGCTCAGTTTTGGTGGTGCAGTGCAACCATAAACTCTTCTGCAGCGGTGACAACTTCAGAGTGACGGCTGTTTCCTACCCACCAATGTCACCTGCAAAGTTTTTAGTGAGCTGCTATGGTGAGAAAACTTATGAGAACAGAGTTATTTTAATTAATGCTTTTCTTCTCAAACCTTAATGTTGTTAACTTTAAGAAGTCATTAGAATGCTGGCATGAACAGGAGACAATGCTTATGGGTTTTAATGAATGCAAATGTGGGGAGGAATCCATTTTCATCTTCTAAGAAACAGAAGGGATTAATCTAAAATTACATACTTAATTATTCCAATCAGGCCTTCTTCAGTGAGAGGCAATAAAAATAAGAGCCTGTGATTATTTCTATATTTCTGAATAAAAATGTTGATGCCATTAGCTAAGAAATATTTCAGTGACAGTTTGAAACAAATGTCTCCAATACACTTTTAATGTAGATTTTAAAGGTTCATTATTCTTGGCTAATTGCATGCCAGTTGATCATTAAAAACAGATTTGCCGAGGCTTAGGAAACATGCATCCTTTACATGAATGTTAATCCTCAGTAAACATGCTTTTAACAATCAGTTGGCTTACTTTATACGTATAGCAGGGTATTCAAGTCACAGAATGTTTGTAAGATGCTTACTTTAAAGTACGACTATCATTTCCCTACTTATCATGTACTGTCTTCTCTAATTAAATGGAAAACCGATTATTACATAGACATAAGACACTTTTCGAATTTGGCTTTTTTCCAGATCTCCTCTTTACAGAAGTTCATTTCTGATAGATTGCCCCAGTTTAATATTGAAAGTGCGTAAATGAGATGTTGTCAGAAAAAAAAGTTTGTCAGAAAGAAAAAGTGTACCTCTTCGGTTCATACAAAGAACCATTGCATGTGAATAGCTCCGTATTTTCTGACAGACATAGTTCTGCCCTGAGCCTGGTGACAATTGATTCAGGCCTAAAGGGTTCAGAATGCTCTCTCCAAAGACTGGAGGCAGATTAAAATCTGTCTAGTGGCCTGTTACAGAGAAAATTTCATAGTGCAGATGCATTCAAAGATTCACAAACATCTGCAGCCATTTAAATTGGTTGTGTCAAAACAAAAAGCCTCACTCCAAATTCTCTTAAGCTTTGAAGACAAAAGAAGGTTAAATATCCAGATCTCAATTTTGTAGCTCGGTTGATCTCCTCCRTTATCTAAGGCATGGGTGGAAAGTGTTTTCAGGTAGAAATCCTGTAAAACCAGGTGATGTCATCTTAAAATTGGGCAAAACTTGCTATTCTAGCTTAATTTAATTTTGAGTTCTTACCTGTATTTCAACACAAAATTCAAATCAAATTAAGATTTGATAACATAAAGAACCAAGCAGACACAGACAATAAGCAGAACAACAAACCTCCCCTAATTCTAATTCCAGTCATTTTGTGAGATGGAGGATATTGAGGTTTTCCTCTCATTCTGATACCAATGTATCACCCATGCAGTGCTGGTCATTTTTGTCTCAATTCTTTATACTTTTTCTGAAATTGTGAAATATCTATGTTGAGATGTATATTCAGCTACATATTTATTATTTTAAATATATTTATATGTTGACACCTTCCAGCACAACTTGAAAAATAAAGCATATGGTTATTCTTTCTGGCAACTGTAAGGCTTTAAATCCCTTCTCTACTCAGCTATATCTCTAATCAGAGAGGAGATCATCGCTATATGGTATGGCAGAGATCATTGCTTGTCTTCTCTCAGCTCTTCTGTGCCATCTACACAATTATTCAATACAGAGGTAGTTATTTTTATTTTCAGATCTTTTGGTAACATCAAATATACACACATCTTTGTTTGTATGTCCCCTTAGTCCTGTAGGAGGAGGATGCTGCATCCTTCTGCATGCTGTTTGTTCTGTTAAAGACCAGTATGGAGGAGGAAAGGACTCTGCTTGCAGGGCTGTCGTATGAGTTGGCCCAGCACCGTTYGGTATAATCCAGCTGACTGTACTGCCTGTAAAGCCTGTTAGCATATGGTGGAAAAATGCCTAAAGGGTAGCTCTAGAGCAAAGCTTTCTGAGAGTCACAGATCTTACTGTAGAGAAATTGCAGAACCTGAAGCTTTTGCAGGGCCAGGGAATGAAAACCTGGTTTCATTTAGGGCAGCAAGGATTTTGCCAGTGATGCTACCAGGTCAGATCTGGTCAGGTGAGATGCAGGGGCCCTTACTTCCAGCAAATCTCTGGGTATCAATGGATCTAAAGAACAGCATTTTCTTCTCTTCTGGGGGAAGGTAAGAACTCTTCACAACTGAATGATCTGCAGGAGATGGGGCTGGAGAAAGATTTACCTTTTCCCTAGACTATTTGGAGTGATCTGTGGTTATGGTACAGATCAAGCAATGACATAACATTGTTTGCCTATAGGTATGCAGTTTGCCCATCAGTTTTACTACAAGGGATCACAGGCTTAGCCAACAGTAAACTATCTTGCTCTGTCTTTCTTTCTTTCTCTTTCTTTTCTTCCCAGAATAGCTCAGACCTGAGATTCTCCAAACCATGGTTACTTCACAGGGCTTTTTTCTATCCAAGCCCCTGGGCAAAACAGCAGGTGCACCACCAGGTTGAGGATAAGCCTCTGGGTGAAGTGCTAATGCTCAGGCTGCTGACCCACTTTGCACAGCTGCAGGTGCATGCTTCCTCTGAGGATGTCCCTGCTATAGAGAAGGTTTGGACTCCCAGAGTGGTGTGTGTGCGCAGCTGCTCATAGGAAGCAGAGGAATAGACCTTTCTTGTAAGCAAGTTGTCCTGTTAGTCCCAAATCCGAGACTAAGCTTTTCTGTTCTGGTGGAAGCTAAGACTGGGTGGCCCTTGGCTTCTTGCAAATGGACATTTGATTATGAACAGGGCTCATGTGATGATATTAATGATTGGTAATTAGTACAAGGAAATACCAGGCACATGGCCTGTTCTATAGGGGGTCATCAAGCTAGACATGGTAGCTGTATTTCAAGAAAATGCCTAATAGCCTGAAGGCTTTCTAATAGCATTAGAAGTTTTATGTTCTGGAGTAAGGTAATCAAATCTCATGCTTTGGGGCACACGCTGATCTCGGCAGGAACCAGGAAGGCATTTTCCCCCACGAGAGCTTTATGCAGTTGTCTGGGTGGTTTCCATCTTTACCCAGAGCGATGGTAAATGGAGGCTGTTGGAGGCAGGACGCTGAACTACATGGAGTGACCCCCACGTATCTGTGTCCCCATGTAGCTCTTTAAGGAGCTAAAGATTTCAAATTCTATAGAAATGAATGCATTATGACAGGAAAGCTCCAGCAAAATGCCTTCAAAGTGAAACCCTGGGCCAGCTTTCAGTCTCTATTAGGTAGGTGCAGTGCTCATTGAATTCACCCCCAGAACAGAGAACAATACTTGGCAAGCTGCTTCTAGTGAGGAAAAATGATTAATGCTTTGTGCCAAGTGCTCGTAAAACGGTGTGGCACTTGTACACAGTGTCTTTTCTCTCTTAGGTAGGATGCTAGGGACCACATCAAAGCAAAGCAGAGTGTTCACAACATTAAGTTTTTGTTCTCCAGCTCCTAACACACTGTCATGCCAGACAGCTTCTCTGTATGCCCATTTGATAAAATCTGTGCCCTGTTTTGGCTGCCTTCTGCTCCTCTTCTACTTTTAATTGTCTCTGTGGCTTTTTCTCTTCCTTTTTTGTTTTCCTTTTCATTCTCTTCTGCCCAGCTGGAGGAAATAATTTGTCAGTTGTTATTGAAATTTTTACTTTGATCTGGTTAATGTAAAATATTTTAATCCAGCACAGAATAGGATGCTGCCACTTTGTCATTACCAAATTGATTTTTTTTCTCATGGGAACATTTCTATACACATGTATATGTACTTAACAAGTAGCGTGGACAAAGGCAAATTGCTCCAGCAAGGCAACTTTCACCATCAGTTCAAGCCAAGACTTCTCGCTTTTTCTTGCCTGGAACACAATGTTTAAGTATGTTTTTCTCATGATGTCACAGTCAATGTCCTTTTTGACCCCACAGTTAGTATTTTTCCCTAGAGATAACCCACATTTATTGTCATTATTTTTCACAGCCTTGTAAAAGGTGTGATGGTGCAGCCGAGGAAGAGTTCTGAAATGCTACATCTCAAACGCTGGGGTCTAGAAAAGTAATTGGCTCCTTGGTCACTTGGTGAGTTTAATCACCAAAACTACTTGAGTTTGTGCAAAATGAAAGCTAGTCCTCTATCTGAGACAAAGATGACAAAGTAGAGAAATTAATCTGTCATTTCTTTTTTATTTACTAGTTAAAAGGGGAAAAAAACCTGTCCTCTGTCCAGTGGAAAATATAGAAGTAGTAAATGAGTAGGTACAAATATAATGCAGACCATAACAGTGTTACCTTTGTCATTCCACATAGAAACAGCAGAACAAGGCAAAATAGTTCACAGAAAATACTACCGCCAGAGAAAAGCCTCCAGCTTTCATTCTTCTTGGGATTATCCTTTCTCCTTGAACACAGACTATCGCTGCGTGTTGGGATCTACCCAGACATGCTGGAGCACATAAGCTCTCAAAGCTGTGCAGCTTTGAGGAGAAGCAGCAAACAAGGGATGAGGCAGGAAAACAAGGAGTGACAGTGTGTTTCACATGATGGTCCCTTGTACCTATTTCTCCAAAGGGGGCCAGGGATGATTTAATTCTGCTTTACACGTCCTTGTGAAGTTGTTTGACTTTTAAAATATCATGATCTCCTTGTTCTTCCCTAGGGTTTGATGCAAATGGCAAACTTGAGAAGAAGTCTGAAGGAGATGAGGACTATGGATTAAAAGAAGCAGTTTGGGGAATGGAGAGTGATTGACCTGAAGTGGGAAAAGACTGAAGCTGTGATTTGTGATGCAAGAGGAAAAAATTAGGAGGGACAGAGTTTTAAATGGCCTTGGAGAAAAGGACAAGAATTGTTACCCTCATGCAGGAAAAGAAGGAAATCTAGTAGAGTGATAAAAGAATAATCAGAACTTTTTTTTAGTAGTTTTGCTTTTTGTGAACCAGAATGCTGCAATACTGGAAAGTAGAAGCAGAGATTATGACAAGCACTGCTGCAGACATACAGAACACAGCTGCAAACAGCTTCTAGAGATGTTTTATCTGCTCCACTGCTTCAGCAGAAGACCACCATACACTCTGCGAGAGAGATTAAAAGTGGTCTGTGACCATCAGCCACTCAGTCAAACATGACTCTCCTGGGCAGAGTGAGAGGGGATGCACAGCCTGCAGATTTGTCAGTGGGTTTGAAGGTAAGAGGAACAAGAGTATCTGGGCAGGGAGAGGAGTATGCAGGAGGGAGATGTGAGAAGGTGAGTCTGTTCCACCTAGAGCGATTAAGGAGCCAGCTTTGTTGCCATTGCAACATCACTTACAAAACATAGCCCAATCCCTAATGAGCTTAACTTTAAAAATAAGAGAAAGCCTTTCTTGCCTCAGAGTACTTGTTATGTGCTCAGAATGTGCTGTTCTCTTTCCAAAAGCTTTTCATCTTAAAGTGAGTTTTCRCCAACCGGTCTGAGACGGAGCTCTGTGAAACAGCATGGCAAAAGAACAAGACCGCGTGCCATTCAACTTTAATAAGTCATGGGAGAAGATATTGTTTAGCCTTGCAGAGTTTATACTCTCAGATTTATAACTGTAAGTAATTAAAAGGAAGCAAGACTTCTTGGGCCCGCCTATGCTCCAGCTCTTACAGGGCCCAGCGTCCTGCAACTGGCATGGCTCAGAGGTCTGTGCCCTTTTTGAAAGGGAAGGACTAATTGGGTTGCTAGCGATGCAGGGGGCTCTGTGGGCAGTGGATAGAGTTCATGGGGTCTCCAGGCTGGTTAGGGAAAAAGGAGAACATTGCTAAACTTCCCTTCTTGCAGAGCAGATATTTTGGTCTGTTGCCATCACAGTGACTCCAGTATTTTGGACCCTTGTGCAAAGCTTTGGATCCCAAAGATCTGGGCTGGGGAGCGAGTGCACACGCAGAGCTACAGCAGAGCTGAGGTCCCACTCTGCCTTTGGGAGGCAGGTGTGACCAGCAGCTGGGAGCAAAGGTGGCAGATCTCCCTAGGAGCCTGGGCTGGCTCATAAAACGCACCAGGCAGGATCCTGGAGTCCTAGTCCACATAGGCACCAAGGGCAAAAAGAGGGGCAGGACAGAGATTTTGGAGGCTAAGTCTAAGCACCTTAAAAACAGTGAAGCTTCTATGGCAGTAGCCTTAGAAATGTTTACAGTGCTCTCTGCAGGTCTGGAGAGAGAAGCCAAAAGGCAGAGTTGTAATGTCTAGCAGAAAAGGCGGTAGGTAAGCAGGGACTCAGGATGATAGGCATGGGGGATCCTTCTGTTGTATGGGAGACATATACAGACATACGGGCTTTGTATAGACATTAAAGAAACCAAACTTCTAGCACTTAAAGTAAGAAGATTGTGAATGAGGTTTTAAACTGAAAAGCATTAAAGGAAGCTGGTGGGTATGGAAGAGCTTATGGTTTCAGAAAATTCTTCTGTTCTAGATTCTGTATCCAAATAGGAGACAGACCAGAGGATCGATAGCCACATAAGAAATGGAAAACTGTCATTTAGACTGCCAGGAACCAAATAAGCAGTATGCGTGCTTCCAGAGGATTGCAAGGAGTCTAATAAAGAAGATGAGAAAAATGGAGTACATAGTCCTTCACGAAAATACTGACACTGGGTATGCCGGGGCCTTGGTGGAAGAAAGATCACCATGGTACATGGTACAAAATATACCTGAAAACATAGTAAACTCTTCTGGTACTGCAGTAATATTAGAGGTTAATGAGAGCCTAACATAAAGGTAGATTAACAAATTAACAAATTAACTGCCTCGATGAGTAACACCAAGTTTGAACAGGCTGAAATTCCAGGCCTAAATCATCAGGTCCCTATCTCCAGCTGTCTGATGAAGTAAGAACAATGAGTGCCATTCTAGGGAGATGGAAATGCAGTGCAGGTAAGACGGTAAGGAAGTTTGAATAAAACAGGGAACAGCATTACACACTTGTTTGCCCACACCTTGAATGCTGCATGCCACTCTCATCCTGTCATCTGAAAAAGGGTGTATCAGAACTGGAAAGAGTTCAGAGAAGAGCAACAGGGATGGCTGGAGATACAGAATGCCTTCTGCATGACAAAAAATTAAGTAAACTAGGATTTTTCAGCCTGGGAAAGAGATGACTCAGGCTGATGTAGTAGAGGTCTATAAACTCATGAGTTGCACAGAAAGAGTAAGTAGTGGTGGATGTGATTTAAGTATCTCTTCCAACGGTAAAACTACAGGACATCAAATGATGCTAGTAAGAGCCAGATTCGGGGGAAAAAAAAAGGTTATTAAGATGGTTGTAGTAGTCCAAGATGACCTAAGTTCAAAGGGAGACTGGATGAGTTCAGGGAAATTTTTTGAGAATTTCTAAACATGCTGAAATCATATCTGCTTCAGGATGCCACTGAGATGGAAATATTCAGAGACTATGACAGTATAATGGGGAAACATCGTGCATGCTTGCTTTATTTTTAGGATGTTCCCTCAGCATTTGCTTGAAGATGCTACTGGAGATGATATGGTCCTGTGGTCTGATCCACTGCAGGCTCTTATGTTATTGTGTGAGAGTAATTCTCTACCCAGATCAGTGGTAGCCAGAGGACTCCCAGACTGGGCCTGACATGTGCATCTCCTGATGGGGCTTAGGCCTGGGCTGGGTGCTGTCAAGACAGAGTAAAGCTTTGACAGTAAAGCTGGTGTATGAAATCTCATGCCCACTGCCTTCCCCATGACACAGTGGTTGCCTYCCATCAGTGCTAGTGCAGCTCTCTCTGGAGCCATCCATCCTGTGGCCCAGGGCAGAAATGCAACTGCTTCAGGAAGGGCAAAACCCACCCTCGCCATTTCAGTGCAGAGTTTACAGGGGAACCCCACAAAGAATTGCCCTGGCATAGCTGGGAGTGTGGTTGGCCTCAGCCCCGAGGTGATGTTAGCCAGCTGAAAGTTGGAAAGGGGAAGGGGAAAGGAAAGTCTTCGCTGAGAGAAGGTAAGAACAACTGCACCCTCCAGTGCCTTGATATAATTGTGGCATTGTGCTCTAATCAGAGCAATAAAATAAACTGGACTAAAAAGTGCACCTTTGTTTTACAGGTCATTTTTTACACCCCCAGTGTTTCATTCATCTTGGGCAGAAAGCAACACACCCAAAACAGTTCAGTTGCCTCAGCCGAGGGCATGACAAGGACACGAATAGGTGTTGGTTGCTTTTTGCTGCCTGACTGTGGTGGGTTGACCTTGCCTGGATGCCAGGTGCCCACCAAGCCACTCTATCACTCCCCTTCCTCAACTGGACAGGGGAGGAAAAATACAAYGAAAGGTTCGTGGGTTGAGATAAGGACAGGGAGATCACTCACCAATTACCGTCACGGGCAAAACAGACTTGACTTGGGGAAATTAATTTAATTTATCGCCAATCAAATCAGAGTAGGGTAATGAGAAATAAAACCAAATCTTAAAACACCTTTCCCCCACCCCTCCCTTCTTCCCAGGCTCAACTTCACTCTCCATTTTCTCTACCTCCTCCCCCTGAGCAGTGCAGGGGGACGGGGAATGGGGGTTGCGGTCAGTTCATCACACGTTGTCTCTGCTGCTCCTTCCTCCTCAGGGGGAGGACTCCTCACACTCTTCCCTGCTCCAGTGTGGGGTCCCTCCCACGGGAAACTCCATGAACTTCTCCAACGTGAGTCCTTCCCACGGGCTGCAGTTCTTCACAAACTGCTCCGGCATGGGTCCTTTCCATGGGGTGCAGTCCTTCAGGAACAGACTGTTCCAGTGTGGGTCCCCCACGGGGTCACAAGCCCTGCCAGCAAACCTGCTCCAGCGTGGGCTCCTCTCTCCACGGGTCCACAGGTCCTGCCAGGAGCCTGCTCCAGTGCGGGCTTCCCATGGGGTCACAGCCTCCTTTGGACACATCCACCTGCTCCAGCGTGGGGTCCTGCATGGGCTGCAGGTGCGTATCTGCTCCACCGTTAACCTCCAKGGGCTGYAGGGGGACAGCCTGCSTCACCATGGTCTTCACCAGGGGCTGCAGGGGAATSTCTGCTCCGGCGCCTGGAGCACCTCCTCCCCCTCCTTCTTCACTGACCTTGGCGTCTGCAGAGTTGCTCCTCTCACATATTCTCACTCCTCTCTCTGGCTGCTGGTTTTGCACAGCAGTTTTTTTCCCCTTCTTAAATATGTTATCACAGAGGCGCTACCACCGTCGCTGATGGGCTCGGCCTTGGCCAGTGGCGGGTCCATCTTGGAGCCGCCTGGCATTGGCACTATCAGACAGAGGGGAAGCTTCTAGCAGCTTCTCAAAGATGCCACCCCTGTAGGCCCCCTGCTACCAAAACCGTGCCACGCAAACCCAATACACTGACAAAATATAATGTGGACCCACTCTCCAGGAAACAAAGGAGCCATAGGATTTGGGGATGGAATTTTTCAGAGTTCAGTTTTTTCACTTAGCCACCAAGGGTTAGGTACATGGGTCTGACTCTAAGAGATGATCCTTGCAAGAGGTTTTTAAGAAGCTTAATCACAACATAAATACTAAGGCAACAAACAGGGACCAGTGGGAATTTATAAGAGTTTCTGCATTACGTAGCCTAAATTCCAATCACATTCCTCAGAAAAAAAAACCAAACTGAACAGCAAACAGAACAGAAGGATGCACTGGTGAGAGGTATTGTCACATAYGACTCAATCGCCTTATCTGCTGCATGGTGATTTAGGCCTTCTCGAAGGTTTGTGCTGTCTTTGTCACCCACTGTTTGAGCTCTCCATATGGTTACATGTGTAGCGGTAGTCACCAGACCTGTGTACTCAAGTGGGCATGAATATTCATTGCCAGACTTTTTTGTTTTATCTTAAAGGGATAAAAGTTATAGTGAGAATATGTCATCTGAGAAGGGTTTTTTCGGTCATTCTGACCAGAAAAGCCAGGGGCAGCACACACTACACACTTTTATCCAAACTGTAGTAAATTCAGATACGAATACAAATGGACTCTGAATGCTCAAGAGCTGCTCTATAGCTGAACATATGTGCTAAAGCACAATGGAAAAAATACTGACAAAAGTGCCAGGTGTCTAGAGCAGTTTAAATAGAGCAGACCAAGACTGCCTGGCTGCTGATGCACAGTCCTGCCAGCTGGCTTGTGGGGTTCGGGTACAAGCAAAGCACTTGGGCTCAGAGCCACGGACCTCGAACTGATGGTATCAGAGCAGAGGATGATTTATTTTTGTTAAGTCTTGGACATGGGCATTTGCAAAGTCATTTAAAGGGGTAAGTACTACCCCTGCGGAGGCATGTTCATTTGCTTTGGCAAATTTGGGATAATAATTAGGAACTGTGGCAAAACTACTTAAAATAGGCAATACAGAGGCCTAAATTAAAAGTGGAGAATAGAGCATCAAAAGAAAGAAAAGCTGTCAGTAGTTCACAAGGAGAAAAAAGTCCCCACCAAAAAGGAAAAGCAGGTAGTGTCATCATGACAGAAAAAAAAAATAATCTATTGGGTGTCACCTGTTCTTCTTCAGGAAAGAAATAAAATAAATGATAGAATGAAGGGAAGTATTAACACATAAAGTGAAGACTCCTTTAGTTGAGGTGGTGGAGACATTCTTATTAGGGTATACATCATTGAATCACTAGGCTGCTAGACTTCTGGCTGAGACCAGCGGACATAGATAGTTACTGCCTTTGCTAGTCAGAGTAGAAAAAAGGCTAAGCTGTACTGTGGGTGCCCTTTGTCACAGACGATCCACCACCAGCAAGAGTTTATTCTTTTGGCTGGCATATCCTTCCCCAAGCACCACTGCCAGCTCTGTCTCCATGCTCTGGGGAAGACAGAACTGATATTATGAGCAGATACACAACAACAAAAAGAACAAAGTCAATGCTTCTGCCTCCTTCAGGTGCATTAAAAGCTGTTCACGGTTTTGCTTCTTGCTCAGAGTATTTCAGAAAGCCTCTTTACTGTCTTCCTACGGTGAGGATCCCAACACCTTAACCACAATAACACGTTACATCACAAATAGCTTTAATGAAGGTAATGGAACCTTTAACACTCTACATATGTAATTTAAACCGGCTTACTGGCAGGAATAGTCTATGTCTACTCTAATAAACTCTTTCAGCCTCCAGAACAGAGGACTTGCATGCAAAGTCCCCACTGGGAACGATCCCAGGAATGTTCAGACCCCAGACCATGTGCAGGAATTGTTTGGGGGTGCTGGCTGGCAGGGACCGAAAGCATGCCTGGGAGCCCTCTGACAGGGAACTGTATAGACAATTGCACTCCAGTGCTTGGGACTGTTCCTGGGCACTGTTTAACTTACTAGCATAGACATAGCCTCACTGTCTAAAGCGGTGGACTCCAGAGAGTTTCTCAATTCCAGGATCTGGATATATGTCCCCTTACCTCCCAACCACGTTCTGAAGTGAGAGAAAGGCAATCTCATGCCTTGACTGCTCTGAGGAGGGGACTTGGATACACAAGTGAGAAGGGTGACTATCCAGACAACTGTGGGGCCAGAGTGCTCTGGCACACATTTCATCATTGGTCCACACCCACCCTAATATGATAGGGCATTTCCCCATTTTATGAGTGTACTAGAATATGGACCTAAATAATAATGCTTGTGACAGCAGGACTCAGTCTGCATCTGTTTTGCTTCTGTCCCTTTTCTGTGGAAAATAGCTATGTTTGCCCTTGAATTCCTTCCAGAGCACTATCTGGGCATGAACTGTTCTGTAATTAAACCAAACTATTTCAGCTCACAGAAATAACTGAGTGCAATTTATCTGAGAGGAATGATGTGTATGATCCCTATGGAAGCCTGGAAAGACTTTATCAGCATTCAGAATAATTTCACAGCTTAAGTAGAGAGGCCTAGAATAAACTCCACAGTCTTCATGAAGTGCTTTGTATTACTAAGAGTTTTGCTATATCATTTGCATTACACTTGCTTAAAAATACCCTGTATGGACAAAGAAAACTGTATTGCTAATTGCACATTGGGAAAACACATGAGAGTTATGTCTTGAGACCAGCAACATGACTGCTGCTCAAGCTGAGAGCTGCAGAGTTCTTCGGAATTGCTCAAATGATAGTAAGTGGAGCTTCATCTTCTCCTGTTGCATTCATGATGTGCTTCACACTGCTAGAGACTTTAACAGTGTTAAAAGAGGTCAGAAGGGGGTTTGAATCTCAGAACATCTGTCTGTCAAGACCCACTTCTAGGGTCATGACCCCACTTCCAATTATACTGCCAAGCTTGTGCATAAAACTAAGGTTGTGACCCTCGTTTAGGAACCAGTGGCTTAAAATAAGCTCTGGGAAGAAGGAATAAAAAACATTTACAAAGCAGTGTATACTTGGAATACATGTCAAGTGTAGGGTACTTTCCAAAGAGACAAGACTAGGGTGAGGTCATGCAAACATGCAATGCGTTGTATTTCTATTTAGGTCATTCTTTTTCTCCATAAAAGGGGAAGAGCTAACCATTCTCAAGACAGAGAGAATGATAGCAGCTGTACAGGTTCTGCACTATTAGGTGATTTAGATTCCTGTCCTGCGTTTGAATTGTTGAAGTGCAGAAGTTACACACCTAGAAGTAAGTAGCAAGATTTTCCATTGGAAACTGGGAGTTCACCTGCTGGAAGTCAGGATGGAGTGTATGCTAGAGTGGCTGAGGGTATTTGTCAGTCATAGGATAACTATGAAACACTGACAGGACCAGTCCTGAAAAAGGCACACATCATCTTAAGGTTTATCAGATATGATGTTTCTAACATAGCCTGCAGGTGAGTCTGAGGCATCACTGGGGATTTTACCTCTGGCACCCAGTACAATTTCTCCAGCAAGATGAATTTAAACAAAATATGTGCAAAGAGGATGATTGAAATGGCCAGGGGATGAGAGTCCTGTCTTACAAGATAGAGACTAAGGATTGGCTTATATAGCCTAGCACAGTAAAAGAAAGAACAGGATTGCACTCCCTAAGTCCCTTGATGGGTGAAGGAAAGCAGGGGAAGGAACTACCTGAGCTTAAAGACAGTGTTGTACAGGAAAAAAATATGTTTTTTTTTAATCTGACTATGAATCACTCTGGGTTAGAAACTGAAAGAAATGGCAGTACTGCAAGGTTTTAGCAGAGGTATGATGCGTCTGGGACAAGGAACTTAACTGGTTTTAAGACACAGCTTGCTGAATGGGATTATATAGGAAGATGTATGCAATATCAGGAAGCAGGGAACAACGATATGGATGTTCTCAGCAACATGAAGAATATGATTATCCTTCTGCCAGTAGTGTACCTTGGGTATGGTACATCGCCCAAAGCTCTCCCTAGCCTGACACTGGAACACTTACAGAAAACTAAGATGGAGTTAGGTCTGCTGCTACGTAGCAGATTTGTCTCTAATAAAGAGGGTTGTTTTCCAGATACAAAGCCAACATTTTGCATTGCTCAATGTCATATTATCACTCATAATTATATGCAATTCGTCTCACTCTATGGTGTTTACAACTTTTAAATGTGGGTAGTCAGTTATAATAGCATTCTTATAGTGTTAAGCAGTGTCTTCCTGTCCCATTTGCTTATTTCATTTTATGTGAAACAAATGTAATTTTCCTCAGTTCTTAACTATTTTAATTCTGTATAGTCTTTTCGTGATCAATTAAGTTGTTTTTACTGAAAAGTTTACATAGATTTCCAAGTAAATGGTTTTTTCCCTTTCCTCCCACTGTGATTAAGGTGGAAATTTGATCAGGTTTACAAAAGGGATTAAATGGTGACAGACGCTGCAGCCTACCTCATGCAGTTTACTGACTTTTCAAACCAGATCTACTCCAGAGAACGAAAGGACAATTCACACTCAAATTCTTTGTAGGGAACGCAGGCCTGTTGTTCATGCAATGCAATTATGCAACAGAGAGCAGGCAACATTCAACCCCTCAACAATCCACAACTGTAATGAAGTTCAGGTCCTGATTGGAGTCCAATCACTGGGGCTCCAGTCCATCAGCTTTTTTTTTTTTTTTTTGAGTAAAATCAATAGAAGAGGCTCTTCCAGAAATATGAATAGACCTCTGAAGTCTATGCCTCTCATCTCGGTGCCTTATCTCTTTCCTTTGCTCTGTATATCTTAGTTCCCTTTTTTTATGGGTCTTACTCCATGCTGTTGTTTTCCACATGTTATCTACTGCATGCCAAAGCTCTGGCTGGTCAGCAGAACCCTTGGTGCCCCCACTTACATGTATTTAAGAAAGAGCATCAGCTGCTGGGGGTGGTGGACACATGGAGGGTGACACTGCTGAAGAGGTGGCTGGAGGGGCATGCTTGGGAGGAGGTGCTCTGTGCTGGAGGAGATACCTCTGAGGGACTGCAGCTGTGGGTGACCCACACCAGGGCAGTGACAGCCCTGACAGACTGCAGCCAAGGCTAACCCCACACTGGAACAGGGGCACCCCTGAGGGACTGCAGCCATGGGTGATCCACCCCGTCTCAGGGATGCCCCTGAGGGACTGTTGCCAAGGTTGACCCACGCCAGAGCAGAGACACCCCTGGGGGACTGTGCCCCATAGATAGATGATAGAATTGAAATTTCCTTTCTTCCAATCCTGAGGAACCTCCCCTGATCACGAAGACCTGTCAAAGACAAATTGCAAGTACCCTCGTGGTGACGCCCCCGCCTCCCTCAGCATTCATGAGTGTATCCCATTAGGTCCCATGGAGTTACGCTTGTCCTGTTTGTTTAGCAGTTCCTTGACTTGATCCTCATCCTCCAAGAGTAAGTCTTCCTTGCTGTAGACTTTCCCACTGATCTCAGGAGCCTGGGATTCCTGAAGATTGTTTTTACCAGTAAAGACCAAAATGAAGAAGACCTTGAATACTGTGTCCTTTTCCATGTCTTTTGCCACAAGGGCACCTGCCTTATTCAGCAGCAGGCCAACATTTTCCCTAGCATTTTCTTGTTGTCCTTCATGTCTCTCACCAGATTCAACTCCAGGTGGGCTTTGGCTTTCCTAACCCCATCTCTGCACAATCGAGCAATGTCTCTATAGTCCTTCCAGGTCACCTCTCCCTGCTTCCACCTCTTGTATGCACCCTTTTTATGTTTGAGATTTATCAGGAGATCCTTGTTCATCCATGCAGGCCTCCTGTCACCTTTGCTTGATTTCCTTCTTGTCAGGATGGACCATTCTTGAGCTTGGAGAAGGTGATCCTGGAAAACCAGTAAGAAGCACACAGTGGAGCAGAAAGAAGCCAACAGGTACAGAGCAACAGGCAGAAGCTGCTACGCACACAACCCAACTCCCTGGGCCACCCACTGCTTCACCGTAGGAACTGGGATGGACTGAGCATATCCTGCAGCAAGAATAAGGGAAATTGAGACTAAGAAGTAAGGAGGATAGGTGTTTGACTTAAGGTAAGCCTGAGGAAGGAGGAGAAAAGATGTTTACTTAAATGTTTAATTGTTTATGTTCTCTCTTTTTTTCTCAATACCTGGATCAGTGATCAGAAATTTCTGTTAATTGGTAATTAATTAAATTAAGTAAAAATTGCCCAGTTTTTGCCTGTGACRCTAGCAAGTACAATAGTCAAACTTTCATTTCACTGCACCGTGGAGACCCTTTGGCATATTCTACTTTGATAATGTGGAGATGCATTAAAATCTTTGGAAACTACAGGTAAACTCACATTAAGACTCTTTACACTGTCTGAGTACTCTAAAGAGAGCTCTGGTACATAGTAGGGGAAAGCCAGCTGAGCTGTTGAGCATACAGCAAGCTTTGACTACATTAATACAATGCTGAGTCAAAGCTGATTAACTTTGCTGCACGACAGATACGTTGGTTTGAGTTTAGTGCTGCACTTCTGTAATTGCTCAACTTCCAAACTACAGCTGGTTTATGACTGTTTTGGAGCCATAGAGCAGACACACAAAGGACTGCACCCATCTCTGTAGATATTTTCTGCTGGATATGTCTCTACCATGCTTTGAGCATGAACTGCTGCATATTTGCACTGTGAGGAAGTAAAATTCTGCTGTCATCTGACTGTGGAAAAGCCTCTGAACATGTTGCAAAGAATGTTTGGGTGCAGACTCTTTGTGAAGGCTCAGACACACAGCTATAGACAGTATCAGTACACTGCCGCCATGATTTTGTCTACCCTTGTAGACTCATTGTCATGGCTGACATAGTGCAGACAAGGTAATGGAGGATCCTCTCAGGAAAGGCTCTTTATTATGTGCTAGAGGGAGAAATAGATGAGATTTGGAAGTACTCTGAGTTGTCCTTGTAAAAGCACAGGCTCCCAAATCTGAAAATCAAGTGTCCTACATTGAACTCAAGTCTGGGAGCTGTAGAATAAAGGAATTTTATGGGTAGGGCTAGAATCTTTGTTTCATTAACCAGTATGTTTAAAAAATGCAAATTCTCAGATAAAAAAACAACAACAACAAAGAAACAGTTCTTCTAATACTATTTCCAAACATTTTTTATGAGACGCATAGCAAGCTGAAGAACTCAGAAAGGGCATGGTTGATCAGAGGATCCCTCTACTATGTGGCCAAGAACAGATGTATGTGGAGACAACCAGATATATTAAAAAGAGTATTCTGGCAGATCCTTATGAACAAAGAACAAGACAGCTTGTCCATGTCAGCATGTTGTACTGTCAGAGAGGATTAATTCTCTGCTTAGCATCCTAAACTATGGAAGTCAGTGGGAACTGGAGTGACAACACCTACTAGGAGTGGGCCAACTTTTTTCCCTCCTTTCGGAGCAAAGTCAGTTAGCAACCCAGGAACACCCCTATTCCTTTTGGCTGGTTCTCTTGCCTTTTTGGCCTTTTTTCTCCCCAGGTGCAGGGGAGGATGAGAACTTGCTGAGTTGGTTCTGAGAATTTAAAAATGTGAAGAAAGGGAAATTAGACCCTGGCTGCGGTTTAAATTGAAATGGAGATGAAAGCCCAGCACTTTGAAGCATAAAGGGTGTGTATACATTTGGGAGCAGCTCTCTAAGTTTGATGTAAGTCAGTCTGCTTGTGTAATTCTACCATACCTAGCCCAGATTCCTGTCTGCAGTTATGTTTATTTTAGAGAATGTCTCTGTTGGTATTAAAAAAATCAAAACAAAAATTTTCTCATTCTTGCACAGTTATTAGTAAAATCAGGATGAGAATTCTGCTTCTGAAAAACAAAGGTCTGCTAGCTGCTACACTACACTAAGCTACTTCATCCCTTGTTACTCTCTGAACTCCTAAGTGGACCCATTTTTTTACTTACTACCACAAAGCAGCATGTGAAAGGAAAGGCACTGTAGAAGGCTGGGTGGCTTCGAGAGGTACTCGGTGACCTCTGATTACAACAACAGGTGGGAATGAAGTGCCAGTGGGTGCTCCTAATCTTCATGCTGACACTACTGCACTGTCCCATGGCTCCTACCAGAAGTAGGAGAAGATCTGCTAGATGCACCTTCAGGTGTATGGGGAAGGACAATTCTTGTTGCTGTCTACCTTGTTTGTATGTGGGACAGTTGTCTGTGGTTGAGGGATCCCTTTTCATTTAGTATCCCTTTCCTCTGAAATTGTGCTGAATTTGAAACCAGAGCAGTCTTTTGCAGTTACTGTTGAGATCCAGAAAGAGTTCTGGGGTATTAGTGGAAGAAAATAGATCTCCAACATTACTTTTTTTTAATGTCTGAAGGGGATGAATAGTTATAGCAAGGGATTCAGGAAGCACTGAAAACCACAGAGTAATCTAGAAAATACTATACTAACGGCCTGTTTTATATAACCCTGGGCAATGGTGAGTATTACTTTGTCCTGGATACTCCACTCATAGCAAATAAGTTATTGCAGTAAGTTTCCTTCTGSAAAGCTTTCTCTTGTGGGTAGGTGTCTGCCAAACTCCCCTGAAGACAGCGACTGACCTGTGTATTCTCAAATTTTATAATCTCGGGGGATGCAAGTCTTTCAAATACTTTGGCATTTACCTTGCCAAAACAAGCTGAGAAATATGACTCTAAAAAATAGCTCTGTCTTTTGGCTCTATACATGCTTTAGGTAAGACATTCCTGAAGATTAAATAATGAATATTTTTTAAAAAATTCTCCTGCAGAACCAAACTGCAAAGCTGAAAGGGATGATCATTATTTTTCATTTTTTATTAATCTTTACTCCTTTTAAGGTCAAATCCTGACCACATTTTTATTTATATACAATGGTTTGGGTTTTTTTCTTATTTTAATTTTGTTGTAGTCCTAAGATCTCAGATGATGAAGATTCAATGAATAGAACTTCTACCTGGGGACTGTGAATAAAGCAGGATCAATTTGAGTTAGGTGCTTACTGTATGGCGAAATGAAAGGATAGATGTCTCCAAAGAGACAATATTTAAATTAATTTACTCTCTGTTGCTCAAAAGTAAAAATCCCTGGCCCGTCTATCGCTTACAGCTGCAGTTGAACTGGCAAGAGAAATCTGATGCCTTGCTTTATTGGAAGTACCTGCTGAAACATTAAGTACTTCCTACCACACAAGCAGAACGAATGTTCAATTATTTGACCAAAATGTTTTTGCCTGGGGATATTCTGTCATCCTGCTTGTCATGACACTGAGTCTGTGAAGATGCGCATGTGATACATGTGTGCTATGCACATGTTTTACAAGTTATGAACTGTGAACTCTCCACAAAAGGTGAGTTGATTTGTCAGCTGAACAAGCCTGGGAATAAAAGAGAGGGCCAAAATCTACAAAAGGATTTAAGACTGTAACTCCTTTTTAGGCACCAATGCTCACCATGAAATTGATGGGAGGATAGGAACCTAAATACCTGTGTAGATCTTGGCCTGTGTCTTGTTGATCCCCGTCCAGTGCCTTGTCTTAATAGCTTCTCTTTCTCTAATCATCTCCATGTTTCTTGGAGTCCTGATTTACAGCTATTTCAAGATTCACCTTGTGATACAAGAATGAAGGAAGGTTATAATTTCTGGGCTCTGGTTACTGAGATCCTGTGTTGGTAATGTGCTGTCTAACACACACCACATTATATGGGTGTCCATCAGTACCCTGGCTTTGAAGGTGCCCTTGGACTGGTCCTTATGTGAACTTGGCAGCCTGTCAGAAGGATGACTGCACAGTTTTGGTAGGCTTGGAAAGTTCCTTTAAAGGCTTGCAAAAGGGAAAGGCCTCATTTCAGCACATTTTTACCAGTGACATAATCTCCTTTTAATATTTTTGTATATAAAGCATCGTGTCATTTACCAGGTCAAGAAACTCACTCCCAAAGAATGTATGCCTCTGACTCTAGGAGAGAGGGTTTAAAAAAAAAAAAAATGTTGTTGCCGTTCAGCAGCTTTCCTGGGTGTCTCATTCTTCAGCTGATCCACATTCTTTCCCAGTGAGCGAGAACATGATAAGTCACTAGTGCCTATTTATAACTGGCAGGGATAGATACTTGCTTAGTGATGCAGTACTCAGCAAAGGAAAAAAGGAGAAAAAGCAGCCCAGTCCCTAAATGCTTGCCCTGAGTTCTGCTGTTGGTTACTCCTCTGTGCTGGCATCCTTACTCTTCTTTGGAGGGCACCACGTGTGACTTGGCCTTTGAGAGCAAAATAAAACAACGTGTTCAGGACTGTGCAAAATGAGTCACCAGGAAACCATGTGTGCTTTTCATCTCCTCGTAGTTTTCATGTTTGTTTCTCTGAGAATGACTATTTACACAATGGTAGTACTTAGAGGCCCTGATCCAAACTGAAGCCTGCATTGCCAGGCTGTGTGCAAACACATGGTAAGAGACAGGCTCTGCCCTTAAAAGTCAGTGATCAAAGCGACCCTGACAACTAGAAGATAGGACAGGAAATGGATATGATGTGACTTTCCAAAAATTATGCCACAGATCAATCACTTGCCAGACAGTAGAATCATTTACTTTTCATCTTTTCCCTCCAAACAGTTAAGAATGAGGTAGAAGGTAAAACAAACCTCAACAGGGGAGAATTCAACTTTAGTGAATCACTCWGGTCATTGCTTGCTACTCCTTGGTTCATTGCCTTGTGCTGGAGAGAGATCTTGGATCTGTTTTGAACATCCATTGCGAATGTCCTCACCACAGTGGTATTAAGTTGGCAACTTTCCAGCCTTGCTGATTTTGTGACTCTCTACTCTTTTACTTTCAGTTGAAATGCACCACATTGAACATATATGGTATCAGAAATGAATCTTCATCAGCTGAGAGGTAGCCTCCATACAGAACAGCTTTCCTTTTACCATCCTGTTCAGCTGCAACTGTGTGAGAGCTGACAAGGAATGTACTTTTTGCCAGCCTGGTAATCCAGGGTGCTTGTTTTCTAACCTGGCAGGGAATGGATGGGTAATTTTATTCCTTTTCTAAGAGACGGGAAAAGATTAATATTAGGAAAGGAATATGAGGAACAGACAGCACAGATTTACCGAATTTCCAATGAACATGGACATTTTTCTTTCCGTGAGGTCTGTATCCATATTGTTTCACTAGTGAGCACAAAAAAAAKCAAGGCACCACTTCACCCACACAGGCTGTCTTCTTGGATGTCATTTCATGATGTGTCCAGTGTGCTGATATCTCTTATGTAAAAGATTTGAAGAGTATGTTTTGAATAAGACTAATAATGTTCTAAAGATATTAGAGTTCTACTGGAATCACTTTAAAATGTATTGACTATATCAGTGGCTGACCCCCTTTTTAAAAAGTTTGGTAGGATGATCTTATAATTCCCTACAAACTTACTCAAACTGTACTCTTTTCTGTAAGAAGTTTTAATCCTGGGCTTTATTTAGGAAAAGCCAGTATCTGCATGCACCTGTAAACATTCCAACTAGAAAAATGTGAGGAAACTACYGCCACGTTTATTTAATTAATTTATTAATTAATTTATAACATTTGTTTATTATTGTTCTGAAAACTAAGCTGAGTTATGAATAACACTGCTCTGGAGATTTGAGCATGTGACTGACAAAAGAGAAACTTCCTGAATGCCTGAACCAATTGTAATGGAAAAGTAAGCTATAAAACCCCTGCCTAATACTTTTACTAATAATACATTTTTGAGGCAATGTCTGCATTGTGCCTAGGACCATAGTCATAGACTACTAACACGACGTGGGGAATACTGGTGGGCAAGATCAAAAGGGGGTGACTCTTCCACAAATTTATGGTCTCTCTGAAAGAAGATGACAAAGCTGGATACCAGCAGAAGACTGGTTACAGGTATGTTCAGTGCTCTTGGCAGTGTCAACCCTCCAGTAGCCTACCTTTTATCAAGATTTTCCCAGGCATCTTGTCAAAAGAGAGATTTCAATGGGGATTTGAAGGAAACCAGCCTTTGCTTTCGAGATGATATTTGAAAATTTAATTATGTGAAGTTATGTGACTGCAAAAGATGGAAGTTGGCTATCAGTATAGGTGAAATAGTAGGGGAGATAGGAACTAGCTACTGAGGAGCCTGAAGTTTTTCTCTGATGTGAAAGAGTAAAGAAACACAGTTTAAGTTGCAAGGAGAAAGGTAACAGTAGTCAAAGAGATGGATTAGGAAAATGGTCATTGTAGTAACTTTCTGAATGGCTAGGAGAAGGGTAACCCTGTATTAATAAAAGCAGAGGAAAGAAGCGGATATATAAGGTGGCATGGCTGGGCAGCGCATCCATCTGATGGTAGAGCAGCTTTTCACATCCTTTTCCTGCAGAAGTGAGAGAGGCTTAATGCCGAGGAACCGCCCTGCGGGACAAGTGCCCCATGCAACCAGGCCTTGAAAAATGGGGGCTTCTTTGGCTGCAAGGAGCACCCCTCCAATTTACTCCCTATAAAATAAACCTGCTTCTTCTGTTGAATCTCTCTGGATGCAAAACACAGGGAAAATACTCATTTGTGCTCTCTTTTCCCTTACTGCAAGGGATGCATGTCCAGGAAAGCAGGTGGTGACATGGGCGTGGGGGATGGATGGCAGAGCTCTCCCCGCAGCGTCTGAAGTGGCCAGAGACTGCCCCGGCTTGTGGGAATTCCCCAGCAGTGAATCTTTCTGCCTGGCATATGTTCACTTTGTATAATGCAAGATGAATGAAACAAACCAGATAATTTGGCCTTGAGATGCTATAATTGTGAACAAGCTGTCCAGAACAAAAATGTTTAGAGGACACAAACCTCACAATCCTCCCTGACTTTTGATTTTCTTTTCCCCATGCTGAATCCATTAATTTAGATATTTTGAACCATGACTTAAGGAAGGCCTTAACTCTGTCGGTACTGACTGCTACCAGTTTGTACAATCACTCCATGGGTGGGATTTTAAAAAATACTCTGAGGTGGCCCAAAGGAGAATCCCATTTTCCTCGTCTAATTCAGTGGGTGGAATTTTCTTTTCCACACTTACTTACATTAATGAAGCAGGCCAGGCTGTAACAGATAACTGATGTCACCACAGTTTGGAAAGCACATACTTAAATGAAAATATAATGCAGCCTTCTTACAAATTGTGAAACTGGACAGCCTGCAACTATCTGGCACTCCACCTCTGAAAGAACATCTGTAGGGATAATGTTCTTTCTGTAAGAGTACCACCCTCTAACTGTGACCATCACAGAAAGCCCCTTCTCAAGTCGAGCTTTATTCAACTTTCAAAGTGCATGTGAAAAAATAAATGCTATTTCCAGTGCAAGCCAAAATATTCACAACTATTACATCCTTAAATCACACCCTATGCCTGCTTGTATTAGTACTGGCAATAGTAAATACTGTGCACCTCAGCCCCAGCCCCAGCAAGATTAAACACATTGTGAGCAAGATTAAATATGTTGTAGACCTTAGGGGAAAAAAAGTGTGGAGATGTTGAAATCAATGCACAGTGGAGTTGCATGCTGATTAAATTTCCCCTGAGCTGGCTTTGATGGTCCAGGTGAGGACCCCTATTTCAGGTATCAAAACTACTTCTTCCTAGTGATAACCTGAGGTCAACTCCAGTAATAGGTACTTCCAGTCTAAAAAATCTTGGTCATTTTTTCTGTTCAAGGCAAGCAAAACTGCAAATTTCATCAAATCTGAACCACAGTAGGAAATAATTAGAAATTCCTTCACAAAGACAGTCTTTGTGCACGGACAGCATATCACATCTTCTCAGCCTTGTCCTGTAATAACTCACAGTAGTAATATGGAAGGAGCTGAGACAATGTGTTTGGTTTGTATAAGAAGCATTTTGTTTTTCATTTACAGCCTTATTACTAATGGAGGTCTTCAGGGGCAGAACCATCCAGAGAGTCAGTGGATGGAGTCACACCTGAGGATCTGCAAGTCCAGCTCAAATTCTGACCTTGGATCAACTGAGGAACCTGACAGTCTTCTCTTAACGCTCGTTTTTGCTTCCCCATGGGCTGACAGAACTGGTGATAGGCAGTTTCTGCTCAGAAGATTTTCCTTCCCAGCTTTCTAAAGGTGTTTCAGTTCAGTGCTGACATGTGACAGAACTGGCTGGGAAACCTTACATGAGGATTGCTTTTACATCTATTGCTACTCAGTAAAAAGTCAAGCATGTGCCCAAAATACGTGCTTGCTTAACTGTCGATGGAAATGGGACATAGGCACATCTTAAGTGTTCGTCTGAATAAAGCCATTTATTTGACAGGGTAGTCAAGGTGACTGCTCAGACCAGCATCCTGCCTTTAAAACTGACTAGTATTTTTCTCAGTCCAGAAAGACTAATTTCTGTCACGATTAGAGCTGGGCAGAGAAATACTCAGTTGCAACATCAGTTCCTCTGATGTCTGGTGACCAGACAGAATGGAAAAGACCTCGGCCATTTGGAAAAGCAGGCTGCCTGCACGCCTCTTCCCTGCTCCCCCGCCTGCTTGGCTTCCTGTGCTTTGGTGGCTTTTCTGCCAACAATTCAGTTTCACAAAGAATTTCTAACCAGACTGTACTCAGATTTGGAAATGGCAAAGTCCTCTGTGGGAGAGAATTGCTGTTCTTCCTCCACACCATTTTCTGGTTACTTAAATTTCTGTAATTTATACGAGTGAGGCTATAATTTTCTAATGTAGGGTTAAATGAGAAGAGATATTTTTAATAACTTTCACCTTATAGTCAGTCACCTTGTGGATTATTGAAGCTAACTCACATGCCAGTATGGATGGAATATGAAGTGATGACAAGATAAGTGTGCCTCAAAAAGGTGATAGTCTATGGACRTAAAATAGATTGAATTTTGCTTCGCTGAGTAAGAAAATTAACATCGGTCATGCGTGACATGTAATTCTTTTTGCCGGGTCTTTCCAAAGAAAGGCTATGCTTTCACTGCACAGTGAAGTCTGATTTCAGAAAGTATTCAGCTGTACTAACCTACAGGGTGAAGACAAAGCACTCCCTGTTTTGGGTGTTTTTCCAGACTGCAGTAAATCTCCGGGGAACCACTCTTAATCTTAATTTTGGAATATTTTTAACAAAGTTGTTCTAAGTGTCTAGCAGAATAGGCAGCCATTCAGTATATTTTTCAAAAATCTGATGCACCTGGAATTTTTCCTTCATGGTACATCATGATCAGAATTTTTTGCTAAGTGTCAAAGAGAATCGCCTTTCTAACCATATTTAATTTTTCCAAAGAAAGGCTTTTTCTTCTTATAAAATAACTTTCGCCCTCTGGCAATATCTTTCCCATTTCTCTATAGAGGAAATTGCAGTATTATGAAGAAAAACGCCAGAAATCAAGTGTGAGAAAACAGTAGTGCACTAATCAAAGTATTGAAAAGTAAATAGTGTGGTAGTCAAAGAAGTCTGCACTTCATTCTATGGGTAAGAAATCTCTATTTAGTCTGTGGCTTTGTGTTTGATTGTGGGCCAGTGTCTCACTGAGAAGTTGACGCAGATGTGTTTTCATATCTTGATTACTTTCCTGAGGCTTTTGTACTACCATCCTTATTTTCTTGATGAAAATGGACAGATTATCCTTTTGTGTCCAGGATCAGTAGAATACACGGTTATCCTCTGTCCATACGTAACTCTCCCTTGCAAAGCCAAACATAGGAATAATAGAGGATCTTCCAGAAATGACAGAGGGTCTTTAAAGACATCCTGAGCAGTACAAAAGAAACAAGGTTTGATCAGCTCATCCTTTCCTCACATTTACCATCGTATATGAAAGCATTTCGACCTTTAAAACTTTATGGTTGTCACTCTGTCTGTGGAAGGCAGTAGYCTAGGTCAGTATTGCCACAGACATTTCATATTGTCAAATTAGAGCTTCGGTTTGGCACAGGAATACAGGCTAAAAAAAAGAAAAYGGCTGTCAAACAAGCAAAGGTAATACAACTCTACTCCATTTTCAGATATTAATATGGAGAAAAATATTTTCCTATCCTGGATGGATTATTCTGTATTTCAGCACTTTTAGTTCCTTCTTTGCTGCTTAGAAGACCTTGCTTGAATAGCGACAAACACAAACCTGTGTGAAGAGACCATATTTCATTCTGGCTTTGAATCAGACTACTTCTGGAGAAGTCTATTTTCATGTCTGAAATGGATTTCCTATTGTTTTTGACAAGGGTGGGAACTAGATCTGGCTACCTTTGTCCATCAGGCTTTTATTCCATGGCTTGATTATTTTACTGGGTGTTTTTAACATTTATTCATTTTTAAAATTCAAGGACAGGGTGAGGAAACAGGAGTTGTACACTCTGGAGAGCTGTAGTTAACTACAGAATTTATACCTCTGCCTTTCCTCTGTTGTATTTTTTGCTTTAGGGATCTGATGGCCAGATTTTGCAATAACATTTAGAATTTCCTTTGCGCTTCCAATAGGACAGTGTTTTCCTGCACCTAAGAGAGCCACTTCTGGAAAGACATAAAA
Source organism: Phoebastria nigripes (assembly GCA_035582835.1). NCBI lineage: Eukaryota > Metazoa > Chordata > Aves > Procellariiformes > Diomedeidae > Phoebastria > Phoebastria nigripes. Next base: position 229,477 of record JAYKAV010002607.1, on the reverse strand, counting down.
CAGGCCCCAGTTTGTCTTCAGGATCTCAGCCTTCATTTAAAACAAACAAACTGAAGGACAAATATAAAAAAAAMCAAAAATGACTTGGAGGCTACAACAGTGAGCATTGTAATGCCTTGCTTTGAAACATCCAGGTTCCCTGTGGATTGCATGGCAGTTGTCACCCAGGGTCGAGGACAAGCACCATCCTGTGCAGGCAGTGCCTTAGTCAGCATCATCAGTAAGCAGCCAGCAGGTTGCCAGAAGGGACCTGCTGTGTGCTGTGGCAATTTTTCAAAAGAAAATGTTTATTTTCACTGCTTTTTGTGTCAATATAGTACTGTATTAGGTATGTTCTTTGCATGTCCCTTTGGTCAGGGAGAAGGAAGGTCTGCTTTATGGGTTCTTGTACCTATGTGTGAGTTAGGCATCAAGTTCATAGGATCATAGGGTACTTAAGGTTGGAAGGGACTTCTAGCATATGAGGAAACAAATTTAGATGCATAGGAAACTTTAATGTCATGAAAAGATGTACACACGGAATTTAGTTTATGCCAGGGTTGGATGACAGCTAAGCTGAGATTTCCAGGACCATGTTTCTATGATTTTGTTACCCAAAATCATCCTAAGGGTTTACTTTGTCCAAGGGTGGTCTCTTAGTTTGAGGACACTGGGGTCCATGACCAGCATAACTTCAGAAACCTCAGGGTAGTCTTTCCGTGTCAGTCTGTCAGGGTGGTGACATGCAATGACAGCTGAAGAAACTACAAACTTTGGACAAACTTACGACATGTAAAATGTTATAACAAGTTTCCATAGAAACATGTTGGGTTTTTTTACTAAAATGTAAACATGTCAGGCATTCTTGTGTAGCCATGTGCCTACATGGTAGCCCTCAGTGGGAATTTTTCTGCTTACCCTCAAGCTTGCAGGCACGAGTATGTAGGAACTAGGACTGTTCATGAAAAGATACAAAGTGCCTTAACATGCAACAGTCATTTTTTCTCTTTTCCAATGTCAAAAACCCCAATATTAGCATCTTGTTGGTATTATATTAATGATGTATAACCTATACTGTTCTTGCTTTGTATGATGCTGTTTTCTCAAACGTCTCTTTCATTATGTAGGTGCATATGTGTGTGCAAACACACACAAACACTTGGACTACAAATACAGAATTAAACAGCAGTTCTGTAACGTGAATTGTCTCATTAACTTGTAGGATGCTAACTTTAGTTCTTCCTTCTAATACTGCAAATGTCCATTTGTTGATGATTTTAATGCTCAGAAGACTACATAGGCGGTAACTGCTTTCAAAAATGTGGAAAATCTTGCATAGGAGACAGGTATTTCACCCAGACAGCCCATGAAGAGATGTAAAAGCACAGAAAATGGGTAGAAAATGAGTGCTTCAGAAGAACAGTCATATTTGTGGAGTATTTTGCCTGATTTAGGCAAAGGAAGTTAATGATTTCCCAGAAATACCCTTCAAAACCAGACTGCTTGCACAGAAATCTAGAAGTGAACTTACAGCTTTGGTATGTGGCACTCCTTTGAAATTCTCTGTGTGTTTGATCTGACAGGTACCATCATTACAGGACATGGTCTTTAGTCCAAATAACACATCATTTAATCAAAATTACATGGGGAAATGTTTATGTATCCACCATATTTTACACAGTAGTAATACGCGATATGCAAAAAGATACCCTGCAAAAATATCATTGCATTGTAGATGGCCAGACTCTTCCAGGACAACTTGAAAATGCATGTCAGCACACAACTAAACACACCACCTGAGCAAGGGCAGTGGTCCCTGGGAAGCTTTCTTCTTGTGCTTTTATCCTATCCAAGCAAAATTACCCCCAAAGAGATCCTAAGTGTGTGTTCCAGTCCCTACGTACTCACACCACCTCACAGAAAAGATGTGAGTCTCGGGGGTATTCAAATCCATGTACTGTAAACGTGCTCACAAGGATGAGGAACCAGAACTTACATTAAACAAGCTGCCTTTAGGAGCTCTACCAGAGCTGTAGCCAAGCAGAACCATGCCATTACCAGAGGTTAATGCCTTTTTGCAGCAAAGTACCATTAACACTTTCAGTGACTGTTTTTTAATGGAAGTAAGGATGAACTGTGGACACTTTTCATCCAATCATATCAAAAGATTAGAAGAGTCACAGTCACAAAACTTTCTCTGACAACCTATCCTTCTCTTTCTCTATGGGAAAATAAGCCCCGCTGTTCATTTCTGTGTCACGGCTTTGAGGTTTACCATGTTATGATTCAGAGTGGGTGGCAATTCTCTCCTGACCTCATCATAAGAAAGAAAAAGGAATGTCAGCACTGCAGATAAATAAATCTCCAGGCTTCCCCTGTGTCCGAGGGAAGAACTGAAAGATGAGCTGTATATTTATATGGCTTTTCTGTACTGCATTCAGCAGAGAGATATTGGCACTCGCACGAAGGGAGTCAGTGACAGGCCTGGAAGCAATCTAGCTGTGGTGAACTCTCATCTGCTCTCTTCAGGGGAGTCCTGCCCATTCTGGCACCCAAGCAAAATTGTTTAGGCATACCCATACTTGTTCCCATCTTCAAGTATGTTTAAAGTCTGATTCAGCACCTAAATTCCACTCATAGCTGGACCTTCAAAAGCTTTTGGTCCTGAAGTTAGCAGTTAAAAGCAAATTAAAGAATTTAATTAAAGAAAAGCCTCTACAGGAGTAGATAGTACTATAGCCATCTCCTTACACCAATGCTAATGGAAGAGGGGTGCATAACACAGCAAAGCATTAGTAGTGGTTGCAAATTACTCTCCACAAACATGTTTGGTAGATTCTCCTTTACATAGTTGTGTGTAGAGAGAGGGACAGGAGGAAATGCAGGCCCTATAGTAAATATTTTGTGTGGTGTACTCTAGGCACAGATATCTGGCTGAAAGACACCTGTACAAGAAATGCTAACTTTTATTGTGGTGCTGGAAAAGAACTCGACCAAATTTCTGCCTCTGTGGCTTCCTGAGTTCGGTACTGACCTTCCCGATGCCAGAGTACATCAGGAATTATCTAGATGAAGTCAATAAAGTCAACACATCTGGTAGTGCAGAATAATGAGTCTGCACATACCTGTATTTCYCACTAGGAAAACTAGAGTAGCACTGGCTATCTGAAATCTCCCCTTTTGTCTGTAACCACAACACTAAGATCTGTTTAGGCACTTGAATGCACAACTCTGAATTTTAAACAGAGGAGTACTGTTTCAATCAGGGGCTTTTAAGACCAGATTTGTATTTGAACTAGCAGAACTTGAATCTACTGACCTTGAGGCCATACTGCAGAATTGCTATGTTATTATTTTAGGGTCTCTCTGGGCTGGTGGGTTGGGATGTGGGAGGAAGGGTGGGGTCAAACCCTGACTTTTATTCGAAGTTAAATATTTTTCTATGTTCGTTTTAAATCAAATTGGACTAAAGTCATGGACAGGCATGTTATTGTGTCATTAAATTAAATAAATAAATAATCTTTGGTTCTTCCCTATATTTTGGAGATATAATTGTATATATGAAGAGAAATAGTAAGATAGATATGTATAGACATAAACAGATAACTAGATAGATTGAAACTCTCCATATACATTTGAACTAAAAAGGTTTAAGAAGAAATAAACAGCAAGAGAAAATACATCTTGAAATTTCCACTGAAGTCTTCTTTGTTAGGGAAATAAAAGTAGAAGTGAGACAAGCCAGGAGTGGCAGCAGTTTCATTTTACCTCTCATCATCTTGGAAAAAGTCAAGCACATTTAGCATTGCTCTAATAGACCATTAGAAAGTATAGTGAAGGGAACGGCACTAAGGTATGCTGGACAAGAACTTTGATTCAGGAAAGCATTAAAATGTGCTTAAATTCTTTATTGATGTATTTGAAGCACCCGCTATCAATCAGAGCTCATTTTCTTTGATGCTGTGCAAACACCAGTTATTTTTTATCTCAGCAAGAAGCTAGTTGATCTAATAAGTCTTTTTTTTTTGGGGGGGGGGAGTCCTATAATTCGTTCTTTATTATTAGCTTGCCCAATTTACTTGACTTCATTTACATTGGATTTGGGTTAACACTATAGCAATTTCTGCAAACTTTTTCAAACAAAAAAGTACCCAGTGCAATGTCTGAGGGGAATCTGCAGACCCAGGTAACTATATTATCCGGCTGCCTTCTTCCTAGAGCTGCCTTGAATTCAATGTTATGAAGGTAAAATCCTTTTGCTCTATCTATGCTCTTTTTATTAGAGCTCAGTGACATTTCAAATTTACCACAAAACAGTTCATATAATTTGCCGTAAGAGTAGATGCAGTCTTTACCCCTGTCTTTTTCTGAGTGAGCAGTTCCCTCAGGCACTTGTCAGGATGTGGGAAACCATTTCCCTCACCTTCTTGGAGAAATCTCCACTCCCATTTCCTAGATTTCAGGATTAAAAATCCTGATGCTAAATGGCTGTTGTGAAGCTTAGCTAAAGGAAGGGGCACTCCATTTTTCTCTTGGACAATATCCTGTTTTGCTGAAATAATGCAGTAATGGGCACAAATGGTAAGAGAGGCGGCTCAAGTACCAGCTCTGCGCTCCAGCTACCAAAGCGAGCAACCCCCTTCACCCACACCTCACCCAAGTGCTGCCGAAGCAGGGCATCCATCCAGCAGCGCTGCAAACTGGAGAGGCGGGAACAGACCTACAAGCCCACACCCAGCCAAAAATATAAAGTGTTTGTCATCGCTGCTTTATGTTGGCTGACATTTTTGGCATACTCAGACCAAAACCTCTGGGAGTCTCATGGCTGTCCACCTGCACAGGAAAAGTCTGCGCTTATGTAGGAAATAATACACTCTCCTAGAAATGTGTTGGGCTAGTAGGCATCATCTCAATGGATAGGATGATGGGCCTCATTTCTACAGTCTGCAGCTTTCACCAGTGTAGGATCATGTCTGTGGCTGATCACACAGCAGACAATTAAAGACTAAGGTTGACCAAGGCAGAATGTGTAAGTCTACTGGTGCATGATTTTGAAAAGAAAAAACAAAACATCAAACATCAAACTTAAGAAAATTACAAAATATGATTGCTATTTTAGACTTACTTTTTCCTATAAGGACTGATTCCAAGAAACAAACTTAAGATATTTGAAAGGTTAAGTGTCTGATCTTCAGACTCCTCCTGCTTACAAGTAATCCTCACAGATGGGTTTATTCACACTGAAGTCAGGTGGAAAAATGTATGTGAGATGGGATTCTTACCTAGATCAGCAAAGCACTTAAGAATTTATGTTTATTATTAAGTATATTCTGACTGCCATCAAGATGCTCAAGGGTGTTTCTGAACTGAGATTTTATATATTTTGCACTGAATAATTAAACAGTTGTTAAACATGTAGTTGTCATGGTAACAAGGAACAAATTTTTAATGYGTCATGTAAATTTTGCTATCCTAAATGTGCATCTAACGCAAAATGCTTTGCTGGATTAGTTCAAAGGCACCAATAGCTCTTTAGGGTCCTTGTAACTCAGACTGTAAAAGTTTCATTCTCCCTCCTGTCTTGTTGCAATCAGTTTTTGTCCAGACTGGACAAAGCATGCTGTCCAGGAAAAAGGCAAGGTCAAAGACAAACAACTGCAGTACAAGACGGCTGTAATGATCTCGCTTATCGCTACTACTACAACAAAACAAGAGTTTATTTCCTTTCCTGATAATGCTTATTTAAGTGAGATAGCAAGTTATTTTTCTCTTATCTTAGTGAAAATTTAATTTAATTTTCACTCACTTCAAAACGATATTTTTTACCTTCTTGTTCTTATGGAAAGGTCTTCAAGGATGTATAGGACTTTCACCTACAGAAATTGAACMAAGATGGTATCAGAGGCACTATTCTAAAATGCATAAGGTTCCACTTCAGGAAGAAAAGCTGTGGGGTGGTTCAGAACTCTCTGGAATTTGGTATATAATCCATTAATCACTGCAGGAGATCTCTATAACTGTGCAGCTACATACTGATTGACTACATTACTTTGTATACTTGTTTTAATATCTGTTATATCAATCTTTGCCCCCTTCCTTTGGCCATGTTAGCCACTTTTTTTTTTTTTTATTAATTCGAGAAGGGTCTTAATGGCTCAAATTGAAACACATGAATATCCCCATGGATGCTGCTATTGATGCGTGAAACCTACTGTGATGGCTTAATCTTACTGCAGTGGCCAGATCTTATATGTATGTTCCCATGATTGATATTGTATGTCCTCTATCTTTTACTCCTTTTACCAGAGGGGGAATTCAGACAAGACCTAACCAGGCCGGGTACTCTGAAAATGAACCATTTACTTTTTTTTCAAAGTAAAGCTAGCAACTTTTTTTAGTTGTTATTATCATTACTAGAATTAGGACTGCAAAATACCAAAATAAGCATGCTAAAAGCATAGGTCTTATTATAACAACGCAACATTGACTCCAAGAGGATTTAAGTCAAAGTGCTTGCAAGGCACTGCCAACTTTAACTGCATAATTGTGAAAAAGATTTAATTAGCATGGCAGACTGGCAAGACTGGAACTATGTTGGGCAGCAAAAAATGAATGTTATTGTAAGTTTCTTTCCAACATAACACATGAGAAATATGCTAATGACCACTCCGATAAAACTATTGCCCCCTCCCACACATAAAGCTACCATTTATAGTGCATTTGGATTTTAAAGTAACCTCCTCTTATTTAGTTTAAATAAGCATGTCTCCTTAGCAACAAATGTCACCTAATTAAAGTCTGTCACTCAGCTTAGCATCTCAATGAAAGATTGAAGTAGGAAGGGGACTACGAAGYAGCTGAAAGCAAAAGGGAAAAAATGCGAGGAATGCCAAGGGCCCTCCAGGAATATCAGATAAGAAAAGTCACTGAAAAATGAGCTCATTAAAGGAATAAAAATATATTGAAGTGATGCTTGTTTAGAATTGCATATAAGCCTGGACTTTTCATTCTCTGCAGGTTTTTCAGGGTATCATTAGGTGTGTTTTTTAGGGTTTTTTTTCCTCCTAGTGAAGAAAAAGAGTATATAACTAACTTCTTTCTAAGTAACTAGCTTAAAACCATCCCAAAAGTTTGAGGTAAGAAACCCTCTTAATATTGTTCACCATTCACAAAACAGTGTGGGAAAGTTCAGGTTGTAGAAAGAGAAATACCTTATCCCGTCGTCACAAAAGTGGGATCGCAGGAGAAGGACTTTTGAAAATGCTCAGCAGTTTCTTGAGTGTTGCTGACATTTCTTTGAATAGAAGCAGGTCTAGGGGAGTGCTGAGGACTCCTTGTAAATCCCATTTTCCTTAGGCCTTTCTACAGCAAATGGGTTGAAGACCAAACCCACGAACCGCTGAAATCTCTGTGGGACTTGAATTAGATAGTCACAGTGATTTCAGAGGCTTTGCAAGGGCCCCTGTGATGTTGCCTGTACTAGAAACGGGAGTCACTTCTAGATTGTCCTGTGCTGGGGCAAGTCTTGGGGCAAGTGAAGCTTTCACACCTCAGACTGTCCAAACCTGGCGATGTGAAACAACACGAAATATGAGGTGCTCTCCAGCTCTTCCTCAAGGCTAGGCCTCGAGTGGGGTGTCTGAGCACAGACCATTCTCATGGCAAGGCCTTATCAGAAGCAGGAACACATCCGAGAGAGCGAACCTGCATCCTCAGGCGAGACCGAGACTCTTCCAGGCGACTTCAATTTCTGTTTCAAATACCTGGCTCTAGGGCACGCGGTTGGAGTCACAAATGACAGTGGAGCACCAGGAATGAAAGCAGCTTGTGACTCTCCCCTACAGGTGAAATGAGCTGTCAGCCTCTTCACTGCTTAAGCACCCCTGAAGCCCAGGAGGAGCTAAAATGCTCGCAGCCTGGAAATGGGTTAAAGCTGGTTGCTCTATGATCTCTTCCCCCTAAACATCGCCTTGCTCGCAGGTTTCCTCCCACGGGTTATTTTCCCAGCCTACATCTTCAGCTACTCTCCCCTTGGCACAAACACCTCCTTGTATCAGTGTCAGCTCCAGGCAGCCTCAGTGCCAGCAAGGAGCCTCTGCCTTAGCCTAGCAGCAACTCAAAGCCTCTCATCTCTGCCTTGCTTCGCTCTTAATGCCAGTTTGCTTGACTTCCTGGGAACCTGTGCATTACAATCAGAACTGATCCTGTTTGAAAGGCCCGGGCTAGGGAAAGTTCCTATTGGACCCTCTGAGGTTTGGAAAATAAGGTAGTACCCAACAGCAATGATAGTGTCATTCTGATGTTCTGCTATTTCTGCTACAATTCCTAAGACTAAGTGACTCAGTTCAGGCTAGAACTCAGGAGGGCAAAGGCAGACAAACAGGAAAAAGCCTGAGAAGAATGCAACGATTCTCTTGGACCTCCAGGAAAGTTTGAATTGAGCTCAGGTGTTGACCAAAGACATTTGGGGAAGGATTTCTTGCCTAAAGACGGTATTTACATTGTATCACCAGCATGTTGTCTGGATTGGTTAATAATATCCCTGCTGAGCTCACTTTCGTCACAGCTTTTCCTCTGACCTCATTCTACTTCCTGATGTTTTTGTAGACAATCCCTTTCAAATTTTTTCATGAATCTGGGAGGCCCCTATGTACAGGCGATGAAAAGGTTTGCTTATTAAAGAAGACCACTCTTRATACTTGTTCTGCCACTCCCAATACCACAACAGTTATTTGTGAGTTTGGCCCTTTTGAAAACCATGTGGGTAAACTGTGCTGAATCAGRCCTTCGTATGCAATTTGATTGTAAAAGGAAGCTTCCAAAATAAAAGCTTTTGCAAGTCCCCTAGCATATTAAAATAGGTAACTGCACGAAGTTGCAACTGAGGTTCGGTAACAGAACACAAGGTATTTTGATCATAGGTTCCATAACTTACTTACTGGTGCAAAAAGGAGGTGCAAAAAATAAAAAATAAAATAAAATAAAATAAAAATAAATAAAAAATAATAAATAAAAAAATAAAAAATAAAAAATAAAAATAAAAATTGCAGTGATTAGAAAGATTTCGTATTCAGAGAAGATATCTTTGCCTCATTGAACTTAATGGCAAAATTCCCATTCTTTTTTGTGGATCCCAGAGCAGATTAGGCTCTGTTCTCATTTTCCCTCATTGTATATCCTATGAAGATCTAGAGATAGGAGCAATTTATATCCCTGTGGAATGATATCATTTTCCATGGAGTATCAAAGCATTTATGAGTATTTCCTTTATCAACCATATGTACCAGGATAGATAACATCGATAAATCAGGTGAGATTTCCAGAGTAAATCTCTGTGTATCTGTTTAGGTAATGAAACTACACCAGTTTTGTCTGATTAGTATAACTTTCTAGTAACTCCTGCTTTTCCGCATCCCTGCCTGCTCCAGGATTTAAAGTCTGTGATTACCAGTGCACGCCTGGACTGTGTTAAAAGAGCCTTACATGTTATCCACCTGCAGCAGGATGGCACGGAGCTCACATCACCAAAACCTGGTAAGACAACACATGCAGTGTGCTTTCCAGCATGTTCAGAGAGCAGAGAACACAGTGTACTCCTTACTAGAGGATTTTAAAACCACCACACCTCAGTAAGCAGACTGTGGATACTGTGTAAATAACTTGGTCTACAGTTCCCCTCAGCTCACTTAGCTCTGGATTTGCATGCAAGACAATAGTATAAACCTGCTACTTGAAATAGAAGAGGATGAATGCACACACATACACGCACGCCCAAACTCTGAAGGCCAAATATACTGTCTGGCCTCACTGGCATTGCTCAGGGTGCAGAAGCTTGGAGCACTTGTTTTGGATTTGCTGCTTGAATGCAGTCATTACTGGCTCTTTCCATTCCTGAATGATAAGTGGAGGCATGTGATTCATCTGGCATATGAAGATCCCTGGGGTTTTTGGTAGCCTCGCAGTTTGGATGCTAGAATCTTATCTAGGCATAAATGACTACTGACTTCATGGTTACTGGATTAGAGCCTTTTGGGGGAGTTAGTTCCTCTTTCCCAATTCTTTGTAGAAAACAACTAATTCCTAAAAGTCATTCCTGTGTAAAACAGCATTATCACTGTGTACATGATGGATACCTTTCAATATCAATGTTATTACAATATATAGACCTAGGTGGAGAAAAAGTCCAAGTATTTGTAAATCATGGGTTTCTGATATGATATCTGGCCCAACACAAACAAATCAGGCTAATGTTGCATCCCTGTAAGTGGGGAGCACACTGAAGGTGGGTCTAGTGCAAAATCCTCCAGTTTTATCTTCTCCCTGTTCTCCTCACAGAGCTCCCATGAAGAAAACTCTCCTGGAAGTGTCATGGGAGACATACTTCATCTCTGCATGCCATTCATGCTTTTCTCCTGAGCAATAGCATGGTAGTAACCCCTGCTAGCAAATGGAGGCATTTTGTTTCTGTGGAGGAGTAACTAAAATTTACACCTATGCATGTAATAACTGGTTGGCAGATGAGCGAGATTACAAAATCCTAATGAATTTATAACACTCACATAAACATCATTCACAATATGTCTGAGGTCCTGTTGCACAGCTCAAATCAAAATACCAGCCTTTTGCAATAAGCAAAAGTGCTTGCCCCCTCAAACTAATAAACAGAAACCCCCCACCTTCTGCATGGCACAGTGGATCATGCAATATTTTCTTTTGGAGACTGAGAAGCTGTTCACGTACTAACAGCTGTACTTGCTTAGGAAGGCACAAGAGTCTTTTAAATAGGCATTCAGAAACTTTTAAAACAGTTGTTTCAGGCAATTGTATTTTTAATAAGCTGTACTGCTTGGTCAAGTGGTTTGCCAAAAACCAGATAAGCATAGTAAAGTGACTCTAGTTAAATTCAGCTATGTCTATGTATTTATACTTAAAGCTGCATTTCTTCAGTGGGGAGAGGAACAGGAGTACACAGATGTTCTGACTGCCCCCTGCCTACTCCTATTAACTCTCCGTCACAGCTCCCCTTCTTATGGCCTATGAGGTATCTGTTGGTCTAAGAATCTGTGTTGACAAATGCCGGCAGAAAGACTGTGCAAATACCTTCCCCTGACACACAAATAGAAAGGCATAGATACCTCTTCAAAGGTCAAGTCATCTCCTGTTAGATGGCTGTAGGGAGGATGAGAGGAATTACCTTCTGGAAGTGCTGATTTCTTTCCAGTTGCTATAAGGGGTAGCTGGGCTTAGTCACTTAAATTTGCACAACTGCTTTTTAAAATCTTTCAGTTCTGTGAATGGAAAATCGCTCTAGCTTTTGGTGACATCCCTATGAGCAAACTCATGAAGGAAACTTCAGATGTGCTTATGAAGGAAACTTCAAATTTATAAGCTCCGTCAGGATCCCATCATTCAGCAAAAGCTTCTTTCCATCAATTCCTTTTACAGGACAATTGCAGTAAACAATGATTTTTCTTAGCTTGACCTCAAGATACCTGAAGAACTGTGTTACTGAGAAAGGGAAAAGTTTGTTTTCCAACTATGGACTCAAAGTAGGTAGAAGGCAAGATGCGCCATAAAGCTGGAATCATGCAGCGCTAGCTCTCTCCTGGCCATGCCTTTTTTGTCTATAGGATTTTCTCTCCACTTGCACAGAGGCAATAATATGTGGTACCAGTGTTTTTATGATTTGATCCTCATATGTAGTGCCTATGTTGAGATATCTGTACTGTAAAGGTCCTTCACTTCTTCCTCCCCRCCCTTGCACAAGAGAGCCACCCAATTTCCTCTGCACACTGGCTAGGACTCCCCGTCCTGACCTACTCCGCAACCCGGGTTACATCATCTTGAAAGGCTTCCTTTTTTTTTTTATCTTTAATTTTACCTTCCAGACTAATGAATTATATGGATCTTGAAAGAGAAACTATGAGCTGAGAAATGTGGAATGCAATGTGGAAAAGAGCCTTTCTTATTTTTTGTTTAGCTGTAGTTCAGAAAGGGACAACAGCAAACGCTTGAGTGCCAGCCAGATGGAAATTACTTCAAGTACTGTCTCAAGTGTAATGGAACTGAGGTGCTTTTAGCGTACCGTACTCATTAGGTACTTGTAACATCCAGCACTTCTAAGTCTGACAACTCTTTTGCACAGTGCTCTGAAAAAATCTATAGTGCATTTTGACTCAATGAAGTTTCAGCAGAAATTAACTTGGGGTTTTTTAAACATTCATCACATTTGCAGGGGAATGAAATACTACTGAGGCACTAACTTAGATTTAGGAACAGAGGAATACTTTTTATAGTTACATTTTAGCTCTGTAAGAATGTGCTTTCACACGATTGCTTTCTCACAGTCAAATTAAACAAGTAGAAAGGCATTTGTTTTGTATTGCAAACCAAATCATATCAGCTGCAAGGCTTTTGTAGCTTGTTGGTCACAGTAAACAATACACCTGCTGATGAAAGGCAGAAGTTGTCTCAATTTTGGCATGAATATGAGTAAGTTTTCTATATTTTGCCTGTGACTTTGTACAAGTTAAAAATGTGAATGACTGTGTGCTGGAGCACTTTAAAACGTATGGTGCTTATCTGTGAGATAAGGAAGTTTCATTCTGTGTATTCTTAGCTCAAAGTACCTGAGAAACTCCACCTCACTGGGAGAAACTGGTAATTAACATCTGTTCCCAAACAAAAAAATACATATTTTAAACCTGCAATATCACATTCAATTTATAGAAAATGAAAAAAAAAAAAAATCAGCAAATTGGAAGGAATTAAAAGAAGACCAGTAAAAAAAATAAATTAAAGCAAGGAAAAAATTATTTTTGAGGGATCTGTATTAGTAGATCACTATTTTGGAACCAATTTATTAAGTCCAAGACAATGCTAGGCAAGCATAGAAACTCACTGATATAGATCTCATTTAAGACCAACACATAACTGGGGGAACATACATACATGCATTACAGCAACTACCTGTAAGGGTTTTGAGAGTGTAAACACCACAAAGATACGATTTGAGCATGAGTGAAATTAACAACATGAGCTACATGACAATACAATAATATTATGAAAAATTTACTGATTACATCTAGGGAGAATTTTTTGGCTCTGGAATAACCTCCTGAGAAAACAATGGGAGCCCCTATTGTCTGATTCCTTTAAACAGAACTGAGAAAAAGCACTGGAAAAACATTGGTCAGAGAACAATCGTTTACCAGGAGAGGAATGGAAAAATGAGTATATCACCTTAGATCATTTAATCTGTCCATGACTTTTATGATTCTGTGAAGCCATACAGCTGCCTTAAAAAAATGTTACTGGGGGCCTAATTCATTGCATAAAAGACACCCGACTACTTGTACATATTAACAAACATGCTGAAAAATATTTAGAGAGTCTTTTTCCTGCGGAAAATAACAATGATGTCCTTCACTTTCTTAGATATCTCTTCCCTTCACAGTTTATGTAGAGGAGTTTTTTGCAGGAAAGTAAGAGACGGTAGGGTTTTCCACACTATACAAATCTTCACTGATTGAGGAACTCGACATGGCTTTTAAACAATATTCTGTTCACACTGCAGGTAAGTATCTCTCCAATATTTGGGATCCTAAGGATCTTTACTGCTGAGTAGGAATATGTTATATGAAAATTCAAGGGAAGGGACAATTCAAAATGTATCTCCTTGTAGGATGGAAGTCTAAGAAAGGGAGACAGATCCTGTGGTGAYAGGGAGAAGGTCTCAGTATTGGAGCTCAGATGCTAATCAGCCACTCGCCTTCAGGAGGCAGCTTGAGAGACAGCAAGCAGAAGACACTTATTATTTAGTTGGCATATGAGGCCAAATCCAGGCAGGAATCCAGTCTGCTGCTATCATGACATGGGTGTAGCCTTGCCGACTGAAAACATGTCATATCTCCATCTGTGTTAAAAATATGCAGAAATAAAAATATGAGAGCGTGATGCTCTAGGGTCTTGAGTGAGGCCAAAGTCCCAGAGAAAGTAGGGGATGCCAAGACCTCTCAGAGGGCTTTGGCAAGGGAGAAGACCCACAGAGATGGGGAGGTGATACACTGACCCCAGAGCCCTGGGGTGGGTGAGCAGTCTGTCCCTCAAAATACTGGGGCTGAACTATAGACTCCCAGATGCTGGCACCTGATAATCGTCAGTCTAACACGAGGGGAAGGTGCCAGCACACTCACCAGCCTCCTGCCCTCTCCTGCTTCACCACCACCTACCCTTCACCCACCCTCCAGGACTGCTCGTGGCCCTTTGCATTCACTGGCAGTCCAGTAGGTAGCTGCTGCTGCAGTGAGGTTTAAGCTTGAGCAGACTCTTAAGATGTGTCACACCTTGGACTGGTGCCRTGGGGAATAATTCAAAACAATAATAGACTATCACTTGTTGCATGGTAACTAACATACCTAACAAATACAGATTAAAAGAAATTAATGATGATGGCTGCATTCAATGCTATTGTACTAGCTATTAAAACACTTAAGAAGATCAGTATATGTATCCCTAAGGACARCTTACCAGTGATTTTATTTTAGGCTGCAACTGTCTATCTAGAGAAAAGATTCACATTAGCATTTTGCACTTTAATCTAGCAGAAAAAAAGTGTGATATAAGTCAGTGATTATAACTAAGACTGCATAAATTCCAACTAGAAAAAAAAGGATATTTTTTACAGTGGAAAATTAATCACTTCTAGAGCCTGTATGTGTGTGTGTGTGTGTGTGTGTACACAGGTGTATATATACATATACATATATGTGTATAGACACAGCGAGGTGTATATAGATAAATGTATATATACTATCTATAATAATATACTAATGTATATAATTAATATAGCAATAATTACATTAACATAGCGGTATTTGTATATTAATATATTATATATAATGAATTATAATATGCAACATATAACACATAATACTTAATGTATAGATTGTTATAGTACAACACAATATTAATATGATTAATATACATTATATATGTATAATGTGGTGGTGAGCAGTGCAGCAGCCTTTGAGTAAGGCAAGATCTCTTTTTTGAAAGGCAATTTTTGAGAATCTCAACCTTTTGAAGAGAGGTTAGGAGCCTGATGGAGAAATCTCTGTGTGACACTATAACCTGATGTTAGAAAATGAATTCAGGTGATCATGATGCTGTTCTGACATCATGACAGATGTGAGCTATGATTTGAGGAGCAATTGCTAAAAGTAATAAGCAACTGACAGCTGTGCAGTGGAGCAAGCTGGTCCTCTCAAGCTAGTCAAAGTGCCTAAACATCCAGATATGAAAGCAAGACAGCAAATCAAAATTGGCATTCAGAGAAGACGACAAGAATAGGATGTGTAAGGAGTTGAAATTACATTTATCCCGTGCAACGCCTCTCAGTATTTCTGATGCACATGACAAAGAACTATGCTGATGATTTGGTCCTACAGTTATCAATTTGTCTCATATAAAGGAAAGTAAACTGATTTACTTAAAGGGTAAAGGAGCTGATGGGAACTAGTTGGAGTTACCACCTGTTTCAACAGAAACAGAACCAGGCACTGAAAGAATAATGAATCTTTTATAGTTTGCAAACAATTCACTTCTGATGTTAAAGCACTTTCATCAGCAAAACCCAGAGAACTTTCTAGATGGTTAAGGAGCGTCATCAGGATTTGGCAGCTGGTAGTGGAATGACCAGAAACACAGCACAGACAAACCTCCACATTACCCTCACAAAACCTTTCTTTCTGCTTGTCTGAGGTCCAGGCAAAGGTTATTCTTACCAAAAAAATAAGAAGCAAATGAATTATTATGGTTACTTCCATTTGTGGGTAGACAATTTTATCCCATCTAATAATACCTATGCAGGCTTCAAATTTGGTTTTCTGTTGAACCATCCTGCCTGAAAACATCAGGAAATATATGAACATAAGCCTGAGTTATTCTATGCTTTCTGATATGCAGCTGAAGCCATTAACTCTGTTTGTGATGTGTACTTAAAATGTCACATGCAATGATGAGGTTTACAAGAACAGGCCTGGACTGAAAAAATCAGCAGAAACAGTGAATAGTTCCACAAAGCAGCAGCCTGGTATGTCTTTACTAAACACAGCACAGGATCCTCTCTGATCTTTAGGACCTACACCAATGGCCCAAGGATGGGGCAAAAAGCATCTCATGTACCTTGATTTGCAGTGGTATGGATAAGATTTTATAGACTTCTCAAATATTATACAAGATGGTTTCTATAAAGTAATATTTTGACTCCCTTTTATGTAGCAGTGTTGAAAAAAAGCCAGAGGAGTCACACTGCAGCAGATTCTTTGTCTCTAAATTGCAATGTATAATATACATATTATACATATTACAGAAGCCTGAAACAGAGCCCTTGACTTTGCAGCCTTAAAATTCTGTAATATACTTGTGTGCAAAAAAAATATTTTTACCTCTGCATGTCCGAAACAGGAAAAAAATTATACTTCTTTCTTTGTAAAGCAGCAAAGGTTCTAGCAGTAAACTGCAGCCTTTGCAGTGCTCTACAAATACATAGGCAGAGACCTATACCCTTTTCAGTGCACCAGTTAGTGTGTTCCCAAGATAGCACAGCCAATGCCAGTTCATATAAGATGAAACAATGCAGTATATGATGGTAATATATTGTAGAAAAGAAATACGTAAACAAAAAGAAAGAAATACATGCCCAAAAGCTTGACAACAGAAAGCCTCAGACCTTATGCCTTAGTTTCAGAGTATTGGTGGAATTTAACATGATTCAGTACAGCATGAAACTGTTAGCTCTCCAGCATCTGAACTTGTGTCTCATCCTCTTCCTGTAGGACTTCTACCTGCCTTGTGAGAAGAGGTGAGCTGTGCCTGGAGAACTTGTTCTGTTTTTCCATTTTTTGGTGCTGAAAGTATTTGTTTCTCTGATGCTTAGGAAATACACACTTTGACTGAACTTCCTTTCTTATAAAAGACCTCAGTGTACAAGTTATCCTTTCCTTCCTGTTGCAAAATATTTTGACTTGTGATGATTAGAGTGGCTCAGAGATAGCAACAAAATATTTGCCAACATTATATCTTTCTTCCTTCGCCTCCCTTTTCTACCCTTTAGAAAAGGAGTTCACCTTTCATTTACTGTTGATGTTGAAAACTTGGAAATCTGGCAATATTTCCAAGGTATGTTGAATACTCAAGATATCATCAATCCTTTCTTAATCTTTAACAAAGATCTCATATACTACGTACTCTCTTGAATTGTATATGTTATATTCATGCTTCACTACCTGTCCTGGTCTTCCCCTGGATTTCAGATGGAGCTTGACCTATGAAAGACATAAATCCTCCCTCCAGAAAAAGGCTTTCCTTCTCACCCTATTTGCACAGCTGTGATCAACAGAGTCTTTTGAACAGAAGGTCCCTGTCTGTGAGGGAAAGGTGCTCACTACAGCAGCCTGCTGGAGTTCACCGGTTTCCTGGGCCCCCAAACCTTTAATATGCTGATCTTCCAGGGCTAGCCCACCTTAGTGAGTAGGCATTTGGAGAAGGTTTGTGACTTTGGCTAGGAGGTATGGAAATTTAATCATCCTGCAGGTACTGAGTTTTCACCATTTCACGGTATTCCAGAAAGGTCAGACATCCTTATTTACCTAGTTTGACTTTTAAGCTCTCACACATTGACAGGCAGTTTGGGACCCATCCACGTGCCTGAACAAGTTGCTTGTGCCATTTTAGATGTCCTGTGGTACTTGAGACATGGCATAGCTCGTATCTGTGGGAGGCCCATGTTATTCTGAAACAAGAGCTGGATACCAGGTAGGATGCCTGGGTACCCTCCTGCCATTTTAGACACAGATGTTCAGAAACCTGAGTCCCAATCCTTTTTTTTTTCCCTTTTCAGCATGCAGTAGTTTTGATTCATCTTCCTCCTTTGGTGATCTGATACGTTTTTTTCCCCTGGAACATGATCCTGAGATCTCAAGCCACTGGCTCACCCTTGTACTGAGTTTTCCTGTCCAGCCGTCTCTAAATGAGGACCATGAACACTTCGGGAACTCTGCTACGTAGGCCTAGACTTTAGATATTTTCCTTTAACTGTTTTTTTTTTTTATATCTTTGTGTGTAAAACAGCAGCTGTACCTATCTCACCCAGCATACCTTCCCAGAACTCATGAGGAGATTGTCAAAATATCACACAATGTCTGTCGCTTTTCCATCTTAACCAATGGCCTTAATCAATGTCATGGTGTGCCCCCGACTATATTTGTGTGTTGCTAAATGGATGGGTCTCAGCAGTGGTTTCTGAGGCCTGAAAGAAGATGTCTAAATAGCATCCTGTGCCCAGCCTCCAGCACCTTCTCTGGAAAAGCAAGGGCTCCCAGATGTTCCCAGTTAGAGCTGCCAGCCCAGCACAGCCCCCTTAGAGACAATAGTGTGTTTAAAAGTGCATGAAATCTGGTTGCTTGGGTACCTGCTTGGATGACATTTGACTTCTTTCATCTTGATCCTTTCCCTTGACGGGATGGGTAACTGAGTAACCTGCATCTTTTCTTCTCCAGTCCCTGAGGTGATTTCAGGTTTTATACCTGAACGGTTTGCATGGCTTTGTACTCCCAGCGCTGGCCACGAGAACTAGTCTTATATTCAGTACTCTGAAGAACATTGCTTAGACCCACAGCTCAGGTCTTCTGGGTACCTTTATTTTTGCTGGGCATTTCATTCTGTGACTGGCTGTTGGGGTTTTGTCTTTGTCATGCATGGTAAAGTTGTTTATTTATTTAATACTGAATTCTTGGCCTCCAGTACTGTTGGTTGCCTTAGTTCTTTGCGAGCCAAAATACACCTTTCTGCTGACAGACAAGGGTCGTTCAGCGACTGTGTCAGGAGTGGGAGAGAGCTTAGTGGGAGAAGGTCAGAAGCTGAGTTATTTAGGGTGACTTCATCCCCACTCCTCCTCTGCTTCTCCCAGCAGTGACTCCACATGGGAACGGGTGTACGTGTAGGAGCACGCTGGCACGTGGGACCAACCCTTTCCAGGAACAACATCAGAGTGGGGCTACCTGAGGGTGGCTAGATTTTCCGACCTTCATTCTGATTCACAGTAGTTTGGGTCAGGGTAAATACAATGTTGTTTGTAATTAAATATGTGCAACAGTATGCACCTCCTCAGAGCTCCTCTGCTGCCCGCATGGCGAGCCTCGGGCAGTGCCATCTAGCTCAGAAGAATAAACAAACCATTCAAGACCTTTGTTTGCCCGTGAGTCATGAGGGGGCTGCTCACTGGAGTATTAAGAAAGATAAACATATGGCAAAACTCTAAAGACTATTTCTGGAAACCTTGACTGGAGGGAACAGCTAATCCATTGTTCAGAGTCTGCAGAGTATTACAAGGCTGGAGAGAGGAATGGGAGCAGGAAAGAAGCAGAAAACCAAAATTCTGAGAGATCAAAAATTCAGAATGGTTGTAATTACCCATGTAGGCACAAGGGCTTTGTGGGAAGAGGGGGATGAGTGACACAGGGGACTTGCGGGAGGGGTTGGAGCTGTGCACAGTCATAACAGGAGGCAGTTGTTATCCGTCTCCTCAGGAAGTAAACAGGGAATATCATGCATTATTTGACTGTTATTCCGAAGAGAAAGAATATTGGTTAGAGATGATTAACAATTATTTGCTGATTGCAGTTAGTAGAAAGCCAACAAGTCATTTCCCCTATATGCTCCAGCTGAAGGGCCAGAGGGAATATTATACCCGAAAATGCAAAGGCCTCTGTTTTTGTTGTCTGTATGTTTTTTTGTTGAAAAGGAACATCTCTTTCCTTTTCATTACCCATTTTATTTTCTRCTATTTTAGTAGTTTCATTTATTACTGTAAATGAAAACATCACAGATGTATGAAGAAGCTTGTGGCATTTCATGAGGTGTTGCTCAGGAGAAGCAATGCAGCAACCCCAGCGTTTCCTGAGGTGCAGACATGATCTCTCTCCTCAGGGCAGTCCCTGCAAGTCTCTGCGGGGCACCTCTGCACCTCGCATGGGCTGGTGCAAGTGAGTCCCTGTGCTTTTTTCTGTTATACTGAAGAATAATGTGCAGCCACAGAAATTTAATAAAATAATTGCAGGTGTTAAGTGGAGAAATATAGCTTCCACTTTTAATTATATCGGTCAAGCTGTCTGGGGTGAAACTTACCTGTGAAGACCTTAACAACATACTGGGCTGGTGGTACTGAGCTTCGGATGGCAGCTAGGACTGATGTAAACAGCACGGTACCTTTTAGTAGCTCTTGATGTAGGCAGGCACTTGTGAGTTGGATTAGGATTGAAGCCAATAGGTAATGCTAAATTGGATTATGATTATTTCCTCCTAAATAAATTTGAGTGAGTTAGAGTTCAGGAAGATAAGTAGTCTCAGGTACTGGTACAAATGTGGCTTGAGTTTGAATCAAGGACAGGTAGACAGCAGACTAGAGATAAAGCTGGGTCTTTTGAGGGGTGCAGTTCCCAGATTAATCTGCTGGATTTAGTCTTAATCCTAGCTCCAAACTGCTAGCTGCCCTGGGCCTGAGCACTATCCCCAAGACGCTGACTGACTCCTAACCTACCCCTTGCTCACAGCCACCTACTGCCTCTAACCCCATTTTAGCAAAAAAACCACGCATAGATATAATCCTAATCTATCCAGTGCCCGCAGTTTAACCAAAACCACCCCCCAGGCCTGAACCTCAGATCATTTACTGTGGCCTGCCACTGCAGTCTTATCCCTGGCCTGAGGTGCGTGCTGTGCCAGGTCCTAACCGGACCCCGAGACCTCTGCTCCTCTGTGCTGTCCCTGGTCTGCACCACAAGCAACCTTTGATGGTGGCCCTGGCACAAAGCCACTTGCTGACCTGCAGCTCCGCCAGCCCTGAGGCTGCCCTCTGACAGCACCGCCTGCCAGCCCCAGCCATAGCCTTGCCTGAAGTCCTGCACGTTAGCCTGTACCCGTAGCACTATAATCTCACCCAACTTTTGCTAGCCTGAAGACATCCGTTGGCCCGAGAGCTAATGTGTGGCTGGGTTCAGTCAGAGGCCTCACTTTGAGCCCTGCCAGCTAGATTTAAGAAAAATCAGGTATGGTCTGTTGTCTTCAAACTTCTTATCTCTTCTCTCATGCCAGAGCCAGGTTACTTCCCTGTCCCACCCACAACACTGATTTGACTCAACCACTCCCGCAGCACGACGCTGCCTGATTCACCAAACCCTGACTATATGCTGTGTGCATTGGATTCATCCTCAGTCCCATCCCAAAGCCATCCACTAGCCCAAATCCTAAACCCAGTCTGGCATGGTTTAGGACCTGGCCCAGCTACTTCACTAGCTTCAAACCTACCCTCAGCCCCTTGCTTCTTTCTAGTTCTTACCTAATCTAGCATAGTCATGGGCAGTAGGTATTTATTAAAACTAACCAAAACTATCGCGTGATGTCCCCCTACCAGTTTCAAACTGCCTTACATCTAATCTTAGGTTTCATACTGGTTATAATCTAAGCTCCAAATGGCTTACCAGTTGGTCACCTATGGTTTATCTCTTTGCTAGCCTGAGATCACCAAATGAGACACATCATAAACCTACCACTCAGCCACATACTGCTTCTGCCTGAAACTCTACAGAGAGACTACCTACTGTCTCTGAACCCCAGCCCAAAGTTATTGTTAGACATAACTTTATTCTTAACTCYTCAGTGGTTCCAAACCTATCTGCTGCTTCATCTGTCAACTCCAACAAAAAGTTGCCTACCAGCCGAGTCCAAACTCTGTCTCAACACAGCTTCTTGGGCTGTCAAAGCGTAATGTCACTCCAGCTCTTTGTGGAGAACAAGATTTCACAAGTCTCACTTGATTTGAATTATATTTCAATACAATGGCACAAAAAGGCAGAACAAAAATCTCTATTCAAAATGGAATTTGCAGAAGGAGTACTTAGGGGAACCTTGCTATCCTAATAATCCAGATTTGTTCCTATTCTGAAATGGAATTTTGTCTGTTTTCCTAAGGAAAATGGCTTATCATATTATTGACCTGGCCTATCTATTTAATCACCTCTGGTATCTTTTGAATGCATTCACTAATTTCAACCTGACTTGTCACAAAGTTTAAATTTTCAAGTTCTGTGAAAGCTGGTTAGAAGCAAGGAAGCCAGATGAGTTCCTTCCAGAAGGAGAGGGAGGCAGAGCTAAGCCTTAGGAGGTTTTGCCTGGCAGCAGCTGCCCATTCGGTCAGAAGAGGGACCAGACAAGAAACCATCATTTTTGTGTTTCTGGATGAACCATAGTCCATACTGTCTCAAGTTTGGCATGGCTATCATAGGATACAGAAAAAGGGGAGTGGAGAATAGCAGGGAAGAGTGGTGAAGGGATAAAGATGATTACTTAGGAAGTTTGATTTCATTTGTGTTAAAGCTCACAGTAACATTTTGGGGAAAAGGGAGAGGAGTTTCAGTACATGTAAATCAGGACATTTAAGTAATTGTGACTCCAGAGGCTAGGACTTTTGGGGGGGGGAAAAATAATGAAAAAATCGTAGGAGTGGGCAGCATTGAACAGGACTGCAAACCATTTGGGTTAAGAACTGTTTTTATTTTGTGCATCCTAGCACAATGCAGATCCTCCTTACTCAGGGCTTTTACATGCAGCTGTTATTAGTAACAACATTTTGTATCAGAAAAGTAATAGCAGTAGAAAGGAACAAGTAGCTCTTGCTCCACTCTCATTCTATGATTACCTAAAACCTTTGGAAACACAGAGGAGGGAGCACGTTATGTAGCTGTATTTGCAGCTGAGGTTCTGGCAGGAAGCATTAATGGCACAGGGCTCAGTTATTCTGCTTGTGTGAGTGGTGTCCCCTGACAAAAATAGACAGACTCTGCTGTCTGCAGTTCGCAAAGAGCAGCTGAGGGAAGCAAAACAATCTTCGGAGGTGGTCGGCCAGGAGTGGCTGAGGGTGGCTGGAAGGAGAGGAAGCGCTGAGTAAAACCTTTGCAAAACTGGCAGAAATGTCAAGGTGACAGCGTCCCCTTTACTGACAAAGACGTTTACCTTCAGCGGCTTCCTCCCTGCGAGCGAGGCTGCAGGCAGGGCTTGTCTTTCTCTTCCAGTGACGGTGGCCGCTCCTGCGTTTCCATTGGTCTGCCTGTGCCTGCGTCCCTTTCCTGTGGAAATAGAAGATATGGGTAGGAGAAAAGACATATTTGGTAATGTTTCTCTTCAAAGCGTCTTTTTCATAAGGCTGCCTCAGCTGCAAAACGTTAAGGGGAAAAAAAGGGATCTTGGAACTAACTCCAGACAGACCCTAATGCCTACAAATTTGTCTAAGTAAGCCAAGTCCAGAAAGGCAAAACATGAAGAAGGCTCATTATTTGACTGCTAGGGACACTCAAATAACCAGACACGCCAGTACTTAAGATCTTCATATTTCAGACGGCTCGTCTTTCACATCCTCCCTCATCCTGCACTCCCACCCTGCTCACTTCTTATATTTCCCTTCATCCCCAGTAACTCCATTGCATTTAAAATTGTTTATAAAATATACAAAATATAAAAATATTCTTTAAAATACCTATGGGGAAACAGTCTGTTCATCTAACCGTCTGTTTGGTGGAGCCATTCACAGCTCCCCTAATTGCTTCAGCTAGTTGCTTGCACGATCGTTTTTTTTCCTCTCCAGAAACTCCAAAAGAGCTTGGCGGATCTCTTTCTGTTTTCTTTTACTAAGAATTGACTGAGGAGGTGCTATGGAGCTTAGGCCATGGGGTGAATGTCTCTGATTCATGGTTCTGCCAGAGGTGTGCTCAGGGCAGGAGGTGGAGTGACTGCGCTCAGTTTCGAGATTTCCTGGGGAGTTACTTCTCCCCAAGATGTTTTAGAGCATCACAGGACCGCTAAATCGACAGCCACCATCCCTGGCCAGAAGGAGGGGCCATTTACATTCCCTCCATTCAGTACACATCCAAGATACCCCTGGAGACCTGTGCAGGGCAAAAATATTCACAAGTTGTAAATTAATCAATAAAGCCATTGTTTTAACTATTGCCAAAACAACTCACAAATTCAGCCAAAATCCCTGACTAGTTTCAGCAGGACAAGGATTGTACAGCCATTCACARATGTACAGGAATAAAGGCAAAGGGAATACTCTCAATCTAATGAATATTTTTTCAGTATTACCTATCACAATTCAGTTGGTCCTCACATGATTTATGAAAGTAATCAACTTTAATTTCTCATTYTAAAGTGGATTTAACACTCTGAAATGGTGTTTCAGTGGATATTTGAATATAATGGTCCTTTCCCTTATTTTTTTTTTCTTCAAGACTAGATTGATGGCCTGTGAGATGCAAATTGAATACAGTAGTGAACAGAAACTGATATTTGCTTTTGAAGTTGAATGCAGAATTACAAAGATTTTTTCCCACAGTTTCCTCAAATCTAGTTTTGTTGCTCATGGATTCTTGTTAGTATGTGTTGGTTATCATCCACAGTCTCTTCCAGCCTCTAGGAAGCTTGAATTTGTCCCCAAACCATAAACTACATTCAGTCTGATGAATGACTCCAATACAACATAAAAACTTTAAGGGGTGGTTAGCATGCAGACACTTTGCATTTGTATTTAATAACGTTGTTTATGATACTGAAATAATAGTTGTTTKCATAGCTTTTAATGCCAAAAATGGCTATTCAAACATGTAGTCTGACCTCCCATATAATCCCAGCCATAGAATTGGATTGTTTGGCTAACAAATGGTAGACTTTTACAGCACAACCGAGTGACTGTCTGCAGCTGCTAAGTTACATAAAACATATTTTTTTCCTTCCTCCTCCAGTGGGCTGATGAAGAAACTGTAGTCTAGAAATTATTTTGTAAGAATACTGTTTATAGTATGAGTAGGACAGACAGAAATACGAGAAAAGCTCTGGGGCTGCCAAAAATCTCATTTTTTGGAAGAGCAGCCCTTGGGCTTTGAGAAAGTACTGTAGGAAAAATGTCATTTAAATGAGATAATTTCTGTCTCACTACAAAATAATTATTCCCTGACATAAAAAATATTTTGCGGACCCCCTCCAGCCCTCCTTGCTAGGGACAGGCAGTGTGGCATTGCCTCTTCTTTCTGCCTCTGCAAATTCCTTTCTCCAACACAGATTCCAGAGTTTGGGGAGCAGTTGAAACCCTTAGGTTGTTCCAAAACTGGCGGTTTATGGTTGGGCTTAAATCCTACCTTATTTGTTACCCTTATTCATTTTACCTTATAGGTCAAGCAAAGTATATAGTATTTCTTCCTTTTTCTGGCCTGAAGTTGCAAAGGGACTTTTTAATCCATGCAGAAGGCTATCTATGACTATTACACTAAGGGATCCTAATGGCAGCTATGTGTTACACAGCAGTGGCTGTGACACATCCTCCTCCCTATTCACTGTATGGTTTGGCAAAGGATCTGTGGACTTACTACTGTTGAAGTCAGAGATAAAATTCTCCTTTCTTTCTGAGGTAAGAAGTCTGGACCAGCCCTGATTCCTCTTCACAGCTAAATGTTCCCAAAACAATGATACTTTTATAAAAGGGAACTAGTTTAATGGGAATAAATGTTGATACCTCTCATCTTGTTGCCTCATGAATCATCATGTTACACTTCTGTTCTCTTACTCTTTGCATCCCAGCCTCTCTCACACTTCATACTGTGTTTTTCAGACAATCCAACCCACTGAAGGAAGGGGCATCAGTCAGCATTTACAGGGGTGAAAAACACTTGACATATTAGTGGTGTGTACAGAAAGTAAACTTCAGTGTGTATAGGATGTGATCTGGCTCACATATATCCACATACTAACATCAGCACAGGAGGAGGTCATGTGAAAAGAAAGGATGAGGGACCGGCAGGACCTGGTCTTTTGGTGGCAGTTTGTTATAGCAGCAAGTTGAGAGAAGTGATTATTTCCCTCTACACGGCACTTGTGAGGCTGCATCTGAAGTGCTGAGTCCAGTTTTGGGCTCCCCAGTACAAGAAAGACAGGAACATACTGGAGAGAGTCCAGTGTAGGTTCACCACGCTGGTCAGGGGCCTGGACCGCATGATGTGCAAAGAGAGGCTGAGGGAGATGCATTTGCTCAGCCTAAAGGAGAAAGGGCTCAGGAGTGTCTGACTGATGCCTACAACTACTTAAAGGGTGGTTGGAGAGAAGATGGAGCCAAAGTCTCCCTGGAGGTGCACAGTGACAGAGTGAAAGGCAGCAGGCACAGGTTGAAACAAATATTCAAATTTACAACACACATGGGATATTATAGTATGAAGAGTATTGATTCAATTAAATACCTCTTGGGAATATGTCTGGAGACATATCTGGAGCTCTCAGAAGACTTCGGGGCCTTTCAGTCTAGAGTCAGTTGAGATCAGGAGATCTGGAAATATCTGAGGTCTGTCAGAGGACTGAGTCTCTGTGCCAGCCTTAGACCACTTCCAGAGCCTTCCCAGTTGGGTGAGAAGATAGGGTTGGCTGAGTTGGAGGTAACTACAGGATCTGTAAATGCTGCTCTATAAAGGCAGACTGAAAGGGTTTGAAGTTTGCCCATATTCTGTCTGAGTGAAAAGAGCAAATGTGGTTTTTTCCTGAACAGCGTTGAAGATGTTTGATACTTATGGTGGGAAAGTGTGTTATTTGTATGATGCATATTGTCAAGTGATAGAAGACAGGTCCCAGCTCGTGTACGCCTTGCCTCACCCCCAGCCTTTCCCAGGCAAATTGAGGAGAGGGTCCAGTGCCACGAGGTGTGCGGTAGGACCATGCCTGCTGCAGCTGTGGAAACTCCATAGGAGCCTGGAGGGTGGAGGGGGTAGCGCAGCCCCTTAGGAGTGCTCCCACAAAGGGGCAGAGATATATCTGTTCACACAGCATGCCCGTGCTCTGCTGTGCATTGCATTCATTTAGTGAACTTCGGAACACTCATCAGCTCAGATATCTCTTAAAAAGCATGAATGGTTAATTTACTTCTGCAAACCTGCTTCCATTAAATTTCAGTCTTGAATTTTCTTACCCAGAAACCTATGAAAATTTAGACATACAGTTATACTTCTATAGTGTACAAATCAAGAGAGATGTAGTTCAGGGATTTCCTCAAGGGGAAGAGATATCTTTGAAGGAAATGCAGAGGAAATGCAGAAATGCAGGCCTGATGAGCAAAGAGTTTAGTGATTGCCCTCTATATCTAAGGATCATCAATAATTCGGGACGATCTTTCTTAAAATACTAGTGAAAGTGAGATATGGGGCTTCTTTAGGAGCAATCAGTGGATACCAAGTGGAGCAATCCATAAGACTGCATGCATCAAACTGATTATTGTTYACAAGCATTATTAAGGCACAACTTTTCAGAGGCCTTACCCCACATACATTTCCTGAGACTATCAGAAACTGTGGGTCCTGGAAACAAGACTGGTATCTGCGCCCAAGTGAGTGCTCTATTCATGTTTCCATGCTAGGATGAGGATGGGAAGCATATTGTCCCCTAGCGTAAGCCGCATGCCCCCTATAGGGAGGAAATTGTGGCTCACAGTCCAGATGAGAGTCACAGGCCAGGCCCTAAATCCAGTTGATGGGGGAGCAGGATGGTGGGTAGCTGTAGAGTAAACCTTCCCATCAGTCCAGTTATATATATCTGGCTTATCCAATTTTACCTGTAGTGCACATAGACGTAAGTAGAGCTTGCCATCAAATGATGCATCCCAATGTGGACTTTCCAAGTCACTGGAAAATAGGTTAAATCATTGAATGATGACTGCTCTGTGTTTAAAAAAAAATTTGTAGTGACAAATATTCTTAAAAGTAATCTGCTCGGGTCAAAACATCTGTCTGACTGATGCTATACCTTTGTGAGACAATAACACATGAGTCTGGGGGTCTACTTGAAGAGTGTAGATAGTATCCAGATAGTTAAGATAATCTGGGGACACCAGACAACTTTGAAAACCAAATACAAGAGATTCTCTCATCTGGTATTTGTTCACTTGAATGAGGAAGTTTTGAAAGCTTTATACATTTATTCCACAGTTTGGCAACAGTGGGCACAAAAACTGGAACGAACTGACCTTTCTGACTTTTATCAGAAAAAGACAGCCTCTGTGCTTTCCCTGCTGTCTCCTCGCCTCTGGCCCCCACTCCCTAGAGAAATACAGGACTGCTTCTCTTCATTTTTCCTTCCATCTTTTTCCCTTTCTTCAGTTTGTTTCCTTTACTATTCTGCACCTGTTTTTAAAATGCAAGTTACTAGTGAAGTTATTCCTTGCTCCTGGGAGAGACAGATGGACTCTGGCAACCAGAGCCATGGCATCTTCCTTGTGCAGGGTGACAGAAATAGCTCCCATGAAATACACTGTTTAACTAAACACAGAGGGTCTCTTCATGATGGGACATGATGACTTAAGAAGATGGGCAATACCACACACATGCATAAAGCAAGTAAATCCGAGAATGACAATTCTCCTGTAGGCTGTAATTACATGGAAGACAGCCTTCCTGTGAAAGCAAGCTGTGCAGGCAGCAGTCTCGAGGATGCAGTGTAACTGTGAATCATGCTCTTTGCAAACTTCCATTAAGTAAATTCGGGAAAAGCCACAGAACTTGTTGCAGACCTTGATCTGATGCTTTGGCTTCCTAAAGGTGGGCCGCCTTTCTATCTGAACTCCATCATCACATGTAGCTGTGAAATTGAAGCCGGGCTCGTAATCTAGCATCGTAATTGTCAATAATACCATGCAGGAATCTCATGTATCTCTGGTGTGTTGTCTGCTAAAGGAGAGTATGTGGCGTTTCAGCTGGGGTGCACATAGCCTGTCTTCTACTAGACACAGTGTCACACTTCTGCAAATATGTATTATAAATTCAAATATACACAGCAATGAAGAGACATTGGTAGCTCCCTGGTTAAAGGGATGAGCAGTATACTCGGAAGTAGCTGGGCATTATTTCTGTCTAATTCTGTAGCATTCAGTAGTCACTAGGACAGTCATAACTTGCTCAGTGGCCAAATTGACTGCTTTTGTTACAAGAATATATGACTAGTTTTCATGAAATTTTTATCAAACCTAATGAAGTGTCGTTCTGTGTTTGTATAACTTTAACATATAATGATGTTTGGAGTTCTTAGCTCTCACTCGCTGTCCTGTCAGCAAAAGTTTAAGTTGCTGGGAAGGTTATTCAGATCTTATCAGATGTTACCAACAAGCCAAATACTGCAGCATCAGTTCATGGTTAATTAACTACTAGTCTTAAGAAGGGTATTGGGCAACAGGGAACACAGTAGGCTGGAAAGACTTTTTAATTGGTTTGCTGACTGTTTGATTATTATCTGCAAAAAACACATGGGGGGAAAGTAGCAGCATTGTTATATGTACAGAAGTAGTTTATAGACAGCAGAGGCAGCTTGAAGAATTTGAGCTCCCAGGCCCATTTTGTTACACTGGCTCAACTCTCATACTCCACAATAAGAATCTTTGAACCAGCAGAAAATCTTTCTATGCATGTAGTTTTGCTTCAGAGACAGGAAACCTATCACAAAGTTTTGGTTTAAAAATTGTTGACACAGAATGATGCTGCCATATGCTATAGAGCATTGTTAGAAATCCAATTGTCTCCATAGTTTTAAAATATTGCAAAAGCACATGATCATGGTGGTAAAGTGCAGAACTTGGTTTTTCCTTTTGGATGTAATCTAAATTCAATCAGCCTATTTTCCCATGTTGCTTGTGATCATTCAGTAAGGAAAATAACATCTAAAATTATGTTTAGAGCAGGCAAACAGGGATCACACTTTGGATTTTTCTCGGATTGGATATTTACAGATCCACAGATTGTAAAATATGTATATCCTTAGCCAGGCTGGTTCATCTATCTATGTCTCATTTTTTTATGTGAATTAAAAAGGCTTCAGATACCCACAAACATGCTATGAAAGGTAATGTAAGTTTATAAAGTGTGTTGGGATCCTCAGATGAAAGGCATTATAAAACCACAAAGTATTCTTTCATAGTACAATTTATTGATGTGGTTTCTTTTCCACCTGCCAGATTCRAATGCTATGGTATGCAATAATTCCAATTTAAAAGAATAAAATGACTTCTACTTTATTGTATTATAAAATGTATTTATTGTATTACTACAAAAATCTCAAACATGGTACAGCTCTCTCAAGTGTAAGCTAACAAGCACAGCTATCTGAGAAAGCTGTTGTTCTGATGTCTCCAGAAAAGCCTCTTTTATCAAGTGGAGGTAAATCTGATTACATTTTCAGTACAAATTATATCTGACACAGGGCACACACATCCTGAGGTAAAGGTCATTCTGTGGTGTAGGACATGAGTCTTTAATATACACGTCTTGAACTTGTGGATAAATGTTTCTTTCACAATGACATAATCCTATTAAGCCATCCTGAGCTTGGAAAGAGAGTCTAAGTGTCCTAATAAGATATCAGCAAAATGATTGCACAATGTTATATCTTTGCTGTTTATATAAATAGAATATGGTTCTCAGATCTAAAACCTCAGTGTTAATTCAGTCAGAGCATGGAATTGTGGCTGTTGAGTAGTGATTAGAATATTAATAAACTTGGCTGCATTTATTACACATAGAAAACAGCTGGAAATGAAGGCACCAAGACTGTTACTTATGCTCCTACTTACAGCTTTTCTGCAATATACTATAATTTGTCAGTGTTTGAACTTTTGACCTTTGGTCATCTTGAAAAGATAGCAATAGGCTTTGGAATAAACCAATGCAAAGGGGCAGGAGGAGACAGGTATGGAGGGAAAATCCCAGAGCAGATGGCTACATGGCCTCAGAGCGTTCCAACTGTGAGAACTCTTGACTCAGCAAGYGATGCAGAAATGGCAGGGGTAGCAGCTTCTGCAAGCAAAAAAGCCAAGGAAGCAACAGATAAAATTTCCTGGAAACAAGACCTATTTGCCCAAACACTTACCAATGACCTACATCATGTTTTTGTTGTGTACATAAAAACTAACATGCTACCTTTTCCAAGTGCTTTAGTACTGTCTCTTCTCAGAATTTTTCATCTCAGATGTTGTTTTAAGTCTAAATGGCCAACAGGTTGATAAAGCCAGGCTGCAGCAAGGACTGACTCTATGGGAACCAGTGGCGGCAGCTTCAGGTGCCGAAACTTGAATTCAAAGTGCATTTTAGATATTGGGCTTTGTATTATATTGAATTAGCCAGTTCAGTTATGAGGAACAACTAAAAATAGTTGAGTCCCATGCAAACTTGACGGTAAGCGTAAGCAGCTCAGAGCACCACATCAGTGCCCGAAGTAGCGCAGATGAGCTGCCACTATGCAACCTTTAATGTGGAGTTTGGCAAATGCTGCCATGAGGCATTTTCTGTTTTTGCTGGGACTAACATGTGTGTGCCAGGGCTCAACAGCCTGACCATCCTGTCTGCTGTGAGGGAAGGCAAATGAGATAGATAGATTTGGGCCTGCTGGCGACAGATGGAGGTCAGCTGTCTCACAGGGGGAAAARGATTCTTGCTCATGAGCTGGCGGGGCTCATCGAGAGGGCTCATCGAGAGCCCTCATCGAGAAGGCTTTAAACTAGGTTCGCAGGGGGAAGGGGATAAAACCAGGCTCACGAGAGACGAGCCTCAGGGTGGCATGCCAATGTTGGGGGCGAAATCGGTAGCCCAGCTCAAGTGCATCTACACCAATGCACGCAGCATGGGCGGCAAACAGGAGGAGCTGG